>QRFJ01000645.1:937307-1126626 GCA_006176705.1 Cocos nucifera | reverse complement strand
TTTTGATTTAATGATATCCCTTCGATATATGGTTTAAGCCTTTGGCCATTTACCTTAAAAAAATTTTTAGTCCTGGGATCATAGAGTTTAATTGCACCATGTGGGAATACATGATTAACTATATAAGGTCCATCCCATCTGGATTTTAATTTTTCCAGGAAATAATCGAAGCCTTGAGTTAAATAACCAGACTTGTTGATTTGGCTTCAAAGGTTTTTCTTGAAATATGTTTATCATGGAAGGCTTTCATTTTCTTCCTTATAAATTTTTGAATTTTCATAAGCTTCTTGCCTTAATTCTTCTAATTCACTTAATTGTAACATCCGATTGGAACCAGCTTTGTTTAAATTAAAATTTAATTATTTTATTGCCCAATATGCTTTATGTTCAAGTTCTACCGGAAGGTGACATGCTTTTCCATAGATTAATCTATAGGGAGACATTCCAATAGGGGTTTTATAAGCTGTCCTATAGGCCCATAATGCATCATCCAATCGATCTGACCAATCTTTTCGATCAGGCCTAATAGTCTTTTGTAAGATATTCTTGATTTCCCTATTAGAGACTTCTACCTGACCACTTGTTTGCGGATGGTATGGTGTAGCTATCTTATGTGTCACCCCATATTTTCGTAATAAAGTTCGAAATTGATGATTTGTAAAATGGGTACCCCCGTCACTAATGATAGCACGTGGAAATCCGAACCTAGAAAAGATATTCTTCTGAATAAATTTTAAGGACTACTTTATGATCATTGGTTCGAGTTGCTATTGCTTCAATCCATTTAGAAACATAATCGACAGCTACCAAAATGTATTCAAATCCATTGGAAGGTGGAAAAGGTCCCATAAAATCAATTCCCCATACATCAAAAATTTCTAACCACTAAAATGGGGTTCAAAGGCATCATGTCTTTCTTTGAAATATTCCCTAAGGCTTGACACTTAAAACACTCCTGACTAAAAGTATGGGCATCCTTAAATAATGTTGGCCAATAAAAACCACTCTTGTAACACTTTGGCCGCAGTTTTTCGTCCAGAAAAGTGTCCTCCACAAGCAAGAGTATGACAAAATTGTAAGATACTCCATTGTTCAGATTCAGGAACACATCTACGAATGATTTGATCAGCACAAATTCTAAAAAGCTCAGGATCTTCCCAAAAATAATATTTGATTTGAGCAAAGAATCGATCCTTTTCATTCTTAGACCAGCCATCAGGAATTTGTCCTATGACTAAGTAATTGACAATATTTGCAAACCAAGGAGTCTTTGTATGTGAAACTGTTAACAATTGTTCATCTGGAAAAAGATTCTCTGATTGATACAGGTTCATTATCTTTCACTAGGATCCTAGACAGATGGTCTGCTACAACATTTTTAGATCCCTTCTTATCTCGAATTTCAATGTCAAATTCTTGTAACAGTAAAATCCATCTAATTAATCATGGTTTAGCATCTTTCTTTGAGAGCAGGTATCTCAAGGCTGAATGATCCGAGTAAATTATGATTTTTGATCCTAATAGAATATGATCTAAACTTTTCTAGGGCAAACACAATGGCTAGCAACTCTTTTTCAGTGGTGGTATAATTCATTTGTGCTTCATTCAGAGTTCTACTAGCATAATAGATCACTACAGGACATTTGTTTACCCTTTGGCCTAGGACAGCTCCTATGGCAAAATCTGAGGCATCGCACATAATTTCAAAAGGTAGTGACCAATTAGGAGGTTGTATGATTGGAGCTTTGGTCACAGCTTCTTTTAAGATTTCATAAGCTTTAAGACAATTTTCATCAAAGTTAAAAGAAACATCCTTAGCAAGGAGATTACACAAAGGACGAGAAATTTTAGAGAACTCTTTGATGAAGCGACGATAGAATCCTACATGACCAAGAAAAGATCGAATTTGTTTGACAGAAGTGGGAGGAGGAAGTTTAGAAATTAGTTCAACTTTAGCTTTATCTACCTCAATCCCTTTCTTAGGATACTATATGTCCTAAAACGATCCCTTCTTGAACCATGAAGTGGCTCTTTTCCCAGCTTAACACTAGATTAGCCTCAATACATCGTTTTAATATTTTCTTCAAATTGTTGAGACAACTCTCAAAAGATTCTCCAAAGACTGAAAAGTCATCCATGAATATTTCTAAGAAATCTCCTATCATGTCTGAAAATATTGACATCATGCACCTTTGAAAAGTTGCAGGTGCATTACATAATCCGAATGGCATTCTACGGAAAGCAAAGGTTCCATAAGGACATGTAAAGGTGGTCTTTTCCTTGATCTCCTGGGTAGATTGCTACCTGATTGTATCCCGAGTATCCATCTAAAAAGCAAAAGTATTGTTGGCCTGCTAGTCTTTCTAGGATTTGATCGATAAAGGGTAAGGGAAAGTGATCTTTTCGGGTGGTTGTATTGAGTTTTCTATAATCTATGCAGACACGCCACCCAGTGGAAAGTCGTGTTGGTACTAAGTTTCCATGTTCAGTGCGGACAACCGTAAGTCCAGATTTTTTTGGAACAACTTGTGTAGGACTCACCCAGTGGCTGTCAGAGATAGGATAAATAATTCCAGCATCTAACCATTTAATTACCTTCTTTCTTGACTACTTCTTGCATGTTAGGGTTAAGCCTTCTTTGCATCTCTCGAGTTGGTTTGGCATTATCTTCTGTATAAATATGGTGCATGCATATTGACGGACTAATTCCTTTTAAATCGGCGAACGGTCCACCCTATGGCCTCCTTTATATGTTTTTAGAATATTTACCAATTGGTTTTCCTGTTCAGTAGTTAAGTTGGAAGCAATTATTACTGGTAGGGTTTTCTTTGATCCTAAAAATACATACTTAAGTGATTCAGGTAAAGGTTTTAGTTCAAGTTGTGGTGGGGCCTGAATTGAAGGACGTAGTGGTTCAATTTTTCGCTCAGGTAAGGGCTCAACTTTTCACTGACCAAGGTAATGAATGTGATGGTTGAGGTAAATTAAGCAGGGCATTTACTTCCTGGGTTTGAGTTTCTTCAGTGGGTTCATCATCTTGTAGTAAATCTAAGGAGGAATTAGATTCAACTATTTCATCTATCTGATTGATTACAAAGCAGTCTTCCTCCTCTTGGGTGTACTTTGGGGTATTAAAAACATTAATTCTTACTTTTTGATTCCCAAAAGAAATATCCATAGCTCCCGTTTTACAGTTGATATTGGCATTCGCGCAGTTGCTAAGAATGGACGTCCTAAAATTATGGGATTTTGGTTCAGCTCTTGGGATGGTTCCATGTCAAGTATGAGAAAGTCTACAGGAAAATAACATTTATCTACTCTAACTAGAACATCCTCAATTAAACCACGCGGTGTTTTTATAGATCTATCAGCTAATTGCAAAATGACTGATGTGGGTTTTAATTCTCCAATCCCAAATTTTTCATAAACCGAGGTTGGAAGGAGGTTTACACTAGCTCCTAAGTCTAGTAATGCTCGGTTAAAGGTTATACCTCCAATAACACATGAAATTAAGGGTGCACCAGGATCTTTCATCTTTTGAGGTATTGGATTTAACAGGACCGCACTTACATCCTCGGATAGCATAACTCTTTTGGTGGTTCGTGGCTCACGCTTTTGGGTACAGAGTTCTTTAAGAAATTTAGCATAGGCTGGGAACATGCTGAATTGCATCGAGGAGGGGTAAATTAATATGAACTTGTTTAAATAGTTCCATTAGCTCCTTGTTGCGTGCTTTCTTGCTTTTTACGAGAAGAGCCTGCTTCTAAGGCCGAAGGGAACGGGGCTTTGGGTTTATATGTCTCAGCTAATTCATCTGTTCTCTTCTTTTCTTTATCCATCTTATCAGTGTCAGTACCAGTCTAAGCTCAGGTTCTTCTATATGATTATCCTCTTCTTCAAATTTCTCATCTTGGCTAACATCAGTATTGGCCTCTATCACCTGGTCTTGATATGGGTCCTTAAGAATCCTACCACTTCTAAGTTCAGATATTGCTTTGGCATTTTCTAATTGGGGGTTCTTAGGTGGAATGTTAGATGGATGAGTAAATCCAGGTGGTTGATAGACATTGGATGGATTATTTTTAGGATTTGCAATTGGTTGGCTTGGTAATTGACCTGGTTCTCTCCTCATGCTAGACTCAGCTAATTTGTCCTATTTGAGCTTCTAGCCTGGCGATTGATTGTTGTTGGCTTAGAATTAATTGTTGAAGTTGATTGAATTTATCATCGGCTAGATTGGTCTGTTGATGAGGAGGTGGGTATGAGGGCTTGATTATAATGTAGTGGTTGAGAAGACTGACTAGGCTTGACCCTTATTATAGGCATAGTTCTGGTACTTGGGGCCTATTTTGATAATTTTGAACTGGTGGGATTTGGGTCTGAGCCTGAGTCTTGTTGTGGTTTCCAAGAGAAATTAGGATGGTTTCTCCAACCAGGATTATATGAATTTGAATATGGGTCATTAAGTGGTTTGGAGTAACCTTGAGCAGCTTGGACTTGTTCTTGGATAAGAGGTGGTAATTGTGCAACCGTGGGACATTCACTTACATGATGTGTTGGGCTAGCACAAATAGAGCAAATCTCCTTGATAATTAGAAGCTGGTGTGTATTGTGCAGGAGATTGTTGACCTAGATTTAGGAATTGATCTAATTTCTGGGCAATAAGGTCGACTTTATCTAATTTTTGTGCTATTATGTTCAAATCTGTCCTTAGAATTAAGTTCTGGAAGTTTTGATCTCATAAATTCCTGCCCATTTTTGTTGAGAAATTGATCTTTCATAAGAAGGATAATGAAGCATGGTTAATAGAGTTTTCACTTAAAGTTTCAAACAAGGTATAAGCTTCATCCTCACTTTTGCTCATGAATGCACCTCCACAGGATGCATCAACCATCTGCTTATATTGATCTCCTAAACCTTCATAGAAAGCTTGTACAATTTGCCACTTAGATAGACCATGGTGTGGGCATTTTCTAAGAAGTTCCTTAAGTCTTTCCCATGATTCATGAATTTGTTCCCCTGGAAGCTGAGCAAATCCTGTGATGGCTCGCCTCATAGGTATTGGTTCGTCCTATGGGATAAAATTTCTTAAGAAATTCATGTTGCATCTCTGCCCATGTTTGAATTGTTCTTCCTAATGTGCCAAGCCAGTACTTGGCTTTATCTTTTAATGAGAAAGGGAACAAGGTCAGTCTAAGGGCATCATCAGAAAAATTCTGAATTTTTACCGTAGAGCAGATTTCTAAGAATTCATCCAGATGTTTGTAAGGGTCTTCATTGGCATTCCCATAAAAAGATGGGAGCATCTGGATTGTGGTCGACTTGAATCTCATAGTGGCTAGCAGGGATATCAGGTATGTGGATGCAAGTCGATGGGTTGTAGGTGGAAGGAATAAAGTATTCCTTCATCTGCCTAGGTGGTTCTTCACGATTTCCAGCCATTTGATTATCTGGTCTTAAATGAATTAGTCTTTCAATTTCAGGATTTGGTTTAACTAGGTCAGATAAAAGCGATCTTCTACCGTGCATGTACTAGTGCAATCTGATATATGGTTCAAGATATATATATTTTTATTATTATTTATTTTTTTTAATTTTTTTATTTTTTTAAGAAAAGAAGAGAGAAAGAAAGAAGAGGGTTCTAAAAAAAGATCCTAAGGAGTCTTAAATCTGGAGATGATAGAGAGAAGAGTTAATTTGTGGTTTATGTTAGATATTATTTGGCAAACAAGTTAGGCAATCAATCCTGACTAAGAGTTATCCTAGATCTAGACAGCTCCTAACTGCCAAGATCACCTTCGAAGCCCTCCAAATAGAGGATTAGCCAATCAACTGGCCAGGTAAGTGTAAAGTCGGTGGGAGTCCCTCCGTTGCTTGCCTTAGACACCAATTGTGCTTGGCCAGGTAAGCGAACAGAACCAATTAAGTAACCACCTTCTTTCGGGCCCAGTCATCCCTGAACCACTTTCCTAGACACCAGTCAAATTGATTAACCCTAACTTGGTTCAACTCTTAGGATTTCTTGTCCTATTGAGCTCGAATATCCTTAAAGGTTAATGTCTAATTGATTTTAAGAGTTAAGGTTTGGGTTAATGCAGGATGCTGGTTGGTTGTTTGTGGGCTAAGGAAGGGTGATCAAATCCCCACCTTATCTTGTTTAATGGGTTGTGCCCTTAATTTGGTTTAATATGAAATATGCAAAAAAAAAAAAATTCCAATCAAAGAGTTCTATGCAATTTAAACTAGATGCATGCAACTAATTAAATTCTAAAAGGCTTACCTTGCCCTTACACTTGTAATACACTTCTAAAAATTATAATTTTGACTAGGGTTATTTTCTATCACATATGTGTATTTAGTGTCTGTGATACATCCTTTGAGTTAATGGTAATGATAATTCATATTTTCAAGAGTTGAAAATTTAAGACATGAATAATCATTATTAACTCATAAAATGCTCCCGACCATAGGATCATCACGAGGATGGTGATTGATCCGGAAGGTTGGTGTACAATCGCTTCTCTTTAGTAGATGAGTCTTGAGTCTACGGTGTGGAGACACCGGAGCGAGAGTACAGGTACTCGTTAGAGAATGAGGGCACTGAGCGTGACCACCTCGAGTAGTCATTAGGGAGTCTACCTTCTCGTCAATGACTGACTCGATGCTGCAGTAGTGTGTCTGGTTCTTTGACCTGAGATGCATCGGCAGTTCACCTTGAGGGTGTTATAGTTTGACTACACCATTACTCGGTCTCCTAGCCATATGGAACCCTGAGGTGTATGTTGGCTATGACATGTTCATTGTAGGAACTGGATTGCATCAAGATGGAATCTATCTACCTCGGTGGTAGAGGAGCAGCCCTATGATGATCATGAGAATCAAGTCCAGAAGCCCATGGCCATGGTAGAGTGAAATAATAGAAAGAGTTTCTATTTAGATTTTCACATTGGACTCGAATCGAATGATTACATCATATGACAGAGACTAGGGTTTGACGAGTTCACCTTAACCCTAATCTGATCGGGGCTCAAGATAGAAGAACTTAATCACACAGGTAGCTGCACCAAGAGGTTCGCATTCAGCTCTGATGGGTTGCCACCATATACTGCTAGGTGTCACTGGTGGATTTTGGGAGCAATTAGAATGATTTAGATGATCGATCATTCTAGCTGTTCGAATCAGAAGAGTTCTGATCCATCGAAAGGAGTTTCGATGATGTCGATGATAGAGATCATGACATATCCCATTACCATACAGAACTGAACCTAACTGGGTCACACAAACAAGGGTTTGAATCTGGTGATCATCAATTGAACTGATCTAGTTCAATTGATCTGAATGAGATTCAATTAGGTTCAAGGAAATCGTGCTAGCACTCGATTGAACCTAACGTTCTTCTTTTACTATCATAAATAAGTTGTCCTGACTGAGCCAAAGGAGTTTGTGCTCAATCAGAGGCCTTCATATGGTCTGACTGGAGGTTGTCCAAGTCAGAAAAGGTTGTCTTATTTTGTAAGACATTACTGCCATTTTTGGTCACCTGCCATTTCTTGTTCTTTGACTTTGGTCAAAAGTCTACCTTTGACTGGTCAAACGTTGACCATTGACACTTTGACTTTTGACCACATGTCATGCACCTATTGGAGAGCTGGTGGGGGCCTGTCCCCCTGCCAGAACCTGGCAAGGAGAAGGGCGCACGCCACCCTAGGCGTGTGCCCAAGTTGGAGGCGCCTAGGAGTCCTTGTTGGACAAGGACTCCATCCTCCTTTTTGGATTCCAATTAGAGTTCTACTAAGAATCCAACTTTGACTGGTCTTAGGCGCCCTCTAAGGAGGAATCCAGGGGTCTCTATTCCACCAATCAGATTTAGATCTGATTTCACAAAGGGTTGTGATTGGTTGGGAAGGAAGAGGAGTTGGATCACAAGCTTAGTCTATAAATAAGACCCTGCGCCCAACTCAATTAAAAGATATGATTGAGATCATAGTTTTCCCATGCCCCAAGGCTGCCTCTCCCCTCCTTCTCCATGCCAAACCACCTTCTCCCCTTGCTCTCCACGTCCAAAAGGAGTTTTGGACCTTGGTTGGTGCGATTCAGATCAAAGAAAGGCGATCAAAAGCTAAGAAGGCTGCGCTGCTGCAAAGGACGACTGCAGATCTTCAAAAGAGTTTTGAAGATCCTCCAGATCAGATCCAGATCTGATTTTTGGAGGTGTGATAGAGAAGAAGAGGATCTCCAGATCCAACCCGAGTGGATACCGGTAGAGGCCAGGCGCTTGCGTGGCTAAGATCCAGAACCTTCCGCTGCAAACAGGATCATCAACAGGGTAATAGGATTACCCAAATCAGGTAAATTAAATTTGATTTAATTTATCTTTTTTATTTTATTTTATTAAAATAATAAGAATCAGATCTAAAACATATCAAGATCTGATTAGGATCAAGAGAAAAATTTTTGAAATATATCTCTTGATCTGATCAGATCTGAACGAACCTGGACCGGGAAATCAGGATTTCCCTTCAACTGGTATCAGAGCCATGGTTCTAAATTGTTTAGATCTGATTTTAAATTTTATTTTAATTAAAAAATAAGTGATTTTAGATGTCACATGAGATGTGATCAGATCTGAAATCAGAAAAAATTAAAATTAAATGATTTGGATCTAAGATTAGAAGATATGCATGACTAGTTCTAGAATAGAATAGTTCTATAGAATAGTCTTGCATGTTTTTGATTTAATCTGATTAAATCATATTTTAGATCTTTTTATTTACTATTTTCTTGATATTATAAGTGTTATAATAACATCTAAAAAATAGCAAATAAAAATTATTTAATTTTAAATATCATATGAGATATGATTGATGCATGTCTAGACTAGTTGTAGAATAGTTCTACATAATTGTCTAGATTAGAATTTATTTTGATTAGATCAATTTAAATCTAATTTTTTAGATTATTATGAGATAATTTAGATCTGAAAAACATGCATGATTATGATACATGAGATGTATGCAAAATATGCCATGATTAGATCTAATTTGTATATGAGATATATGATATAGATCTATAACTGTTTTGTAGTATTGAATGTTCCTGATTAAGGCGTTCCTCTTGGCCGTCCGGTCATAAGAACGAAGAAGGGTTTAAAGGCCCTCTCTTCCATTCGATGGGGTGTTCTTATGATGTGTAGGGGTGCTGCGTGTTCGTCCTTAATCAGAAACCCAAAACTTACTTTCTGCAAAACCCTAGATCCTGAAACCCTAGGATTTATTGTGCATATTTTGTTTATGAACCCAACTTAATTAAGAATTAAGTTTATGGAATATTAATTAGGTCTAAAATTGAGAATTTCAGATCTAAGACATATTCATAATACTGGGTTCGGGCTTGGGTAGCTCAATTAGGTCTAAGCGGTTGATCAAACCGAATCAAGAGTTGGTTAGATGGGATCAACAATGCTTAAATTGACCAGCCTAATAGGATTAAGTCTGGGTCAAGATCGAGTCACGATCAAGCAAGACCTAATTAGGCTCAGAGGTTAGAGTCTGGATTGTAGGCTAACCCAATTGGTTCTGGCTCAACAATTTGGTGTCTAAGGTAAGTTTGGCACAGACGACCGACTGGTTTTTAATTGGAAGCTACTCGACCTGAATGCGTTCTTGTACGAGTTAATGGCATATTCCTTCCACCGGTCTCACTTACCTGGCCATATCTGTTGACACAGTTCTGATCTGAGGTGGTCAATAATCCGAGCTAACCCATGCCACTAGGTTAGTCATAATTGTTATGACTAAGCCAAGTCTAGTTTAATGAGACCTGAATCAATTCTCCCTAAGAAAAGATTAAGTCTGAGGTCTTCCACCATTGTAGATGTGCGGGCCCTTCCCGGGGTTGATTGTTCTCGGCTGGATACAGTGGCTCAGTTGCACCGGGAAGACGCAACCATGTCTATTAGGCATTGGATGCTATGGGCTGGAGGATGAGTTGGGCTCAATATTTTGGATACGGTGAGAGACTCAATTAGGAACCCAGTCTATGCAAATGGTGGGTCTGACTTAACTAAGGAGTGGATCAATATTTCCGGATACGGTGAGATTCATGAATTAGAGACCAAGTTTGGGTGCACCATGATTAGAGAATCATTGAACAAGAGTTGTTCACTCATTGGCTAACCCATCACCAATAACTGTTAGGTGAGGTGATGAGTCAGTTGGTGAGACCGCACCACCCACTAGAAATCATTAATCGTGGAGATTTTCGCATCTCTACAGAGGGAGTGTAGGGATCCGAGAAAATAGTGGGAGCTAATTTGTTTAAAAATAAAATTCCTAAACAAATTGGTCAAGTCAAAATTACAGTATCTAACTAGAATCTTTGACTCTCTACAGGAAAAATGTCTGCGTCCAACCCATTGGCACGTATCCTGGACACACATAGACTGACTGGACCCAATTATAAAGATTGGCTCAGGAACTACAAAATTATTTTGGGTTTCGAGAAGTTAACCCATGTTTTGGACCAGGACCCTCCCACATTACCAGCCCGTCCATCTGTTGAACAGAGAGCGTCTCTGAAAAAATGGATTGACGAAGATAATAAGGCCAGATATTACATGTTGGGCTCGATGTCTGATGAGCTCCAGCGCCAACATGAAGATATCGGGACTGCTCGCCAAATGTTGGCTCACCTGCAGGAGATGTTTGGTGAACAGAGTCGCGCAGCCAAATATCAAGTCACGAAAATGACTTTTTAAGGCTAAGATGCGTGATGGGCAGTCAGTCCAAGATCACTGTCTGACAATGATCAAGGACATGGAAGAGCTTGAGAAGCTCGGTGTGAAGTTGGACTTGGACCTGCAGAACGATATTATTCTGCAATCCTTGACTGATGCATATGGGCAATTCATCATGAATTACCACATGCATAAACTTCAGAATTCCTTGGCCGAATTAATGAATATGCTGGTTACCGCTGAGCTTTCTATGAAAGGTTCTAAAGGCTCAGTTCTTGCTATGGAACGGACTTCTTCCAAAAGAAAGTCTTCTGGAAAGAAAAAGAAGTCTGTGAAAAAGCAAAAGGTGGAAGGATCAAAGAAGAAGAAGGCAGAGCCGAAGAAGAAGGCCGATGTCAAAGGAAAGTGTTTCCATTGCAACAGCGACGGCCATTGGAAGCGGAACTGCCCTACTTACCTGGCCACCCTGAAGAACAAGAAGGAAGGTCCTTCTGGAGGTATGCTCGTTATTGAGTCTAACCTTACGGTTTCTTCTGCATCCAGTTGGGTGCTTGACTCTGGTTCTAGTGCTCATCTGTGCACTTCTATGCAGGGTCTTGAGGATAGCAGGAGGCTGAGGGATGGAGACATGATCCTACGCATCGGTAATGGAGCAAGAGTTGCTGCAGTAGCCGTGGGAACATACCCTCTTCGATTACCATCTGGTTTAGACTTAGTTTTGAAAGACTGTTATTTTGTGCCTGCAGCTAGCAGGAATTTGATTTCTGTTTCATGCTTAGCACAAGAAGGTTATGTGATCACCTTCTTTAAGGACCATTGTAACATTCTTTATGAAAGAAATAAAATTGCAAATGGTTTCCTTATTAATGGTCTTTATCAGCTACATATTGATGTACCTATTCTAACTATCGAGCAAAACGTGAATGCCAAACGACCTAGGGATAGTCCAAACGATAGATATCTATGGCACCTGAGATTAGGTCATATAGCAGAAGATAGGATCAACAAATTGGAGAAAAATGGGCTATTGAGTCCATTGACTTTTGAGTCATATCCAACTTGTGAATCGTGTCTTCAAGGCAAAATGACTAAACTCCCTTTTGTTGGACATGGGGAGAGGGCCACAGATCTCCTTGCCCTAGTACATACAGATGTGTGCGGCCCATTTGATGTGCCGGCTAGAGGTAATTTTGTCTACTTCATTACCTTTACCGATGATCTGTCTAGGTATGGGTATGTGTATCTTATGAGACACAAGTCTGAAGCTTTTGAAAAGTTCAAAGAATTCAGACATGAAGTAGAAAAACAAACTGAAAAACCCATTAAGGTTCTTCGATCAGATCGAGGAGGTGAATACCTTAGCCAAAAATTCCTAGACTATCTCAAGGAAAATGGCATAGTCTCTCAATGGACTCCACCAGGAACACCTCAACTCAACGGGGTTTCAGAATGGAGAAATCAGACTCTATTGGATATGGTTCGATCCATGATGAGCTTCACAGACCTCCCTGATTTTCTTTGGGGACACTCATTGTTAACTTCAATTTATCTACTGAATAGGGTTCCCTCTAAAACCGTTCCTACCACACCGTATGAGATATGGCACGGTAAGAAACCAAGTCTGAGTCATCTCAGAATTTGGGGTTGTCCGGCTCATGTCAAAAGACAACAAGCGGACAAGTTAGAGTTTAGGTCCTTCAGAGCTCGATTCATAGGATATCCTAAAGAGTCATTAGGATACTATTTCTACATTCCAGAAGACCACAATGTGATTGTGAGTCGACATGCCATCTTTCTTGAAAAATAGTTTATTCAAGATAGCGGCATTGGAAAATAGATCAAGCTTGATGAGAAAGTCTCACAAGTGGAACGAGCTAAGGACCAATTGGAACCAAATCAGGTTGAGCCAATAAGAACACTACCTCCTCCACCTCGTAGATCGGAAAGAGTTTCCCGTCCCCCTGAAAGATACTTAGGTATTATTTCAGAGGAAGTAGAGAAAATGTTCCTCGTAGGTAATGGTGCTCATGGTGATGATCCCAAAACCTACAACGAGGCGATATCAGATATCGACTCCGAGAAATGGCTAGAGGCAATGCAGTCAGAAATTGACTCGATGCACTCAAACCAAGTCTGGACCTTGGTAGATCCACCAGAAGGTATAGTACCTATTGGGTGTAAATGGATCTTCAAGAGAAAGATTGGTGCAGATGGGAATGTGGAGACATTCAAGGCTAGACTAGTGGCAAAAGGTTATAGTCAACGCGAAGGCATTGACTATCAGGATACCTTTTCCCCAGTAGGCTATGCTAAAATCCATCCGCACATTGCTTGCCGTTGCAGCCTATTTCGATTATGAAATATGGCAAATGGACGTGAAAACGGCATTCCTAAATGGATATCTTGAGGAAGATATCTATATGGAACAGCCGCTAGGTTTCACATCCAGTGATACTGATCACAAGGTTTGCAAGCTGCAAAGGTCCATATATGGACTTAAGCAAGCATCTCGGAGCTGGAACACTCATTTCAATGATGTGATCAAAAAGTTTGGTTTCATCAAAAATGAAGAGGAACCATGTGTTTTCAAAAGGGTCAGTGGGAGCGCTGTTGTCTTCCTCGTATTGTACGTGGATGACATCCTCCTTATTGGGAATGATATTCCCATGTTGACATCAGTCAAGATGTGGTTGTCCAAGGAATTCTCCATGAAAGACCTAGGTGAAGCATCCTTTATTCTAGGAATTAAGGTCTATAGGGATAGACCGAATAGGATGCTAGGACTTTCACAGAAGATGTACATAGAGGAAGTACTAAAGAGGTTTAGTATGGAAAACTCTAAGAGGGGATTAATACCCTTCAGACATGGTATTCATCTTTCCAAGAAGATGTGCCCCAGCACACCTGAGGAAATAGAACGCATGAGCAAGATCCCTTATGCTTCTGCAATAGGGAGCCTCATGTATGCCATGCTATGTACACGACCTGATATAGCCCATGCTGTGAGTGTCACAAGCAGATATCAGTCAAATCCAGGTGAAGAACACTGGACTTCTGTGAAATGTATCCTTAAGTACTTGAGAAGAACTAAGGATATGATGTTGGTCTTTGGTAACGGAGAACTCCAAGTCCAGGGATACACAGACTCGGATTTCATGTCCGATATAGATGATCGAAAGTCGACATCTGGAGTCTGTTTGTGTGCAATGGTGGTGCTGTCAGCTGGAAGAGTTCCAAGCAAACGGTGATAGCAGATTCCACCATGGAAGCAGAATATATCGCTGCATCAGAGGCTGCGAAGGAAGCATTCTGGTACAAGAAGTTTGCTGCAGAAATTGGAGTAATGCCATCAGATGCCATTCCTCTATACTGCGACAACAATGGCGCCATAGCCCTTGCTAAGGAGCCGAGGTCTCACCAGAAATCCAAGCACATTGAGCGGCGATACCACCTCATCCGCGATTACCTCGAGAAAGGATTATGTCGAGGTCAAGAGAGTCAACTCCGCAGATAATGTGGCAGACCCACTTACAAAGCCGTTGGGCCAGCAGAAGATCGAAGCCCACCTTGAGAAGATGGGACTTAGACTTGTAGCCAATTGGCTTTAGGACAAGTGGGAGATTGTTAGATATATGTGCCCTAGAAGCCAGAATTGGCTGACACTTGTAATACACTTCTAGGGGCAAAATTATAATTTTGACTAAAATCAATAAAATGGGTTATTTTCTATCACATATGTGTATTTAGTGTCTGTGATACATCCTTTGAGTTAATGGTAATGATAATTCATATTTTCAAGAGTTGAAAATTTAAGACATGAATAATCATTATTAACTCATAAAATGCTCCCGACCATAGGATCATCACGAGGATGGTGATTGATCCGGAAGGTTGGTGTACAATCGCTTCTCTTTAGTAGATGAGTCTTGAGTCTACGGTGTGGAGACACCGGAGCGAGAGTACAGGTACTCGTTAGAGAACGAGGGCACTGAGCGTGACCACCTCGAGTAGTCATTAGGGAGTCTACCTTCTCGTCAATGACTGACTCGATGCTGCAGTAGTGTGTCTGGTTCTTTGACCTGAGGTGCATCGGCAGTTCACCTTGAGGGTGTTATAGTTTGACTACACCATTACTCGGTCTCCTAGCCATATGGAACCCTGAGGTGTATGTTGGCTATGACATGTTCATTGTAGGAACTGGATGGCATCAAGATGGAATCTATCTACCTCGGTGGTAGAGGAGCAGCCCTATGATAAATCATGAGAATCAAGTCCAGAAGCCCATGGCCATGGCAGAGTGAAATAATAGAAAGAGTTTCTATTTAGATTTTCACATTGGACTCGAATCGAATGATTACATCATATGACAGAGACTAGGGTTTGACGAGTTCACCTTAACCCTAATCTGATCGGGGCTCAAGATAGAAGAACTTAATCACACAGGTAGCTGCACCAAGAGGTTCGCATTCAGCTCTGATGGGTTGCCACCATATACTGCTAGGTGTCACTGGTGGATTTTGGGAGCAATTAGAATGATTTAGATGATCGATCATTCTAGCTGTTCGAATCAGAAGAGTTCTGATCCATCGAAAGGAGTTTCGATGATGTCGATGATAGAGATCATGACATATCCCATTACCATACAGAACTGAACCTAACTGGGTCACACAAACAAGGGTTTGAATCTGGTGATCATCAATTGAACTGATCTAGTTCAATTGATCTGAATGAGATTCAATTAGGTTCAAGGAAATCGTGCTAGCACTCGATTGAACCTAACGTTCTTCTTTTACTATCATAAATAAGTTGTCCTGACTGAGCCAAAGGAGTTTGTGCTCAATCAGAGGCCTTCATATGGTCTGACTGGAGGTTGTCCAAGTCAGAAAAGGTTGTCTTATTTTGTAAGACATTACTGCCATTTTTGGTCACCTGCCATTTCTTGTTCTTTGACTTTGGTCAAAAGTCTACCTTTGACTGGTCAAACGTTGACCATTGACACTTTGACTTTTGACCACATGTCATGCACCTATTGGAGAGCTGGTGGGGGCCTGTCCCCCTGCCAGAACCTGGCAAGGAGAAGGGCGCACGCCACCCTAGGCGTGTGCCCAAGTTGGAGGCGCCTAGGAGTCCTTGTTGGACAAGGACTCCATCTCCTTTTTGGATTCCAATTAGAGTTCTTCTAAGAACCAACTTTGACTGGTCTTAGGCACCCTCTAAGGAGGAATCCAGGGGACTCTATTCCACCAATCAGATTTAGATCTGATTTCACAAAGGGTTGTGATTGGTTGGGAAGAAGAGGAGTTGGATCACAGCTAGTCTATAAATAAGACCCTGTACCCAACTCAGATTAAAAGAGATATGATGAGATCATAGTTTCCCATGCCCCAAGGCTGCCTCTCCCCTCCCTCTCCATGCCAAACCACCTTCTCCCCTTGCTCTCCACGTCCAAAAGGAGTTTTGGACCTTGGTTGGTGCGATTCAGATCAAAGAAAGGCGATCAAAAGCAAGAAGGCTGCGCTGCTGCAAAGGACGACTGCTCATCTTCAGAAAGAGTTTTGAGGATCCTCCAGATTAGATTCAGATCTAATTTTTGGAGGCATGATAGAGAAGAAGAGGATCTCCAGATCCAACCCGAGTGGATACCGGTAGAGGCCAGGCGCTTGCGTGGCTAAGATCCAGAACCTTCCGCTGCAAACATGATCATCAACAAGGTAATAGGATTATCCAGATCAGATAAATTAAATTTGATTTAATTTATCTTTTAATTTTATTTTATTAAAATAATAAGAATTAGATCTGAAACATATCAAGATCTAATTGGAATCAAGAGAAAAAAATTTGAAATATATCTCTTGATCTGATCAGATCTGAACCAACTTGGACCGGAAAATCAGGATTTCCCTTCATACCTTGCCTCCAGCAATCACCAAAAAAAAAAATAAGAATAAAACTAATATGATGGATGCTCTAAACAATTAGGGTTTCTAATCTTGTGATGAGATTTTTAATTAAGTTTAAGTAGGTAATTTTTAATTAATTTAAAAATAAAGTAAATATTAAAAATAAGGAAAGAGATTTAGGGTTTAGAAATAATCTCACCAAATAGGATTGAGAGTTTTGTTCATGCCCTAATCTTCCTTGTTCTTTTCTCTATTTTTTTCTGTAAAATAAATAAGAAAAATAATTAGTAGGCAGTAAAAAAAATCAAAGAAATGAGAAAATTTTAATTTTTATGCCTCCCCGACAACATCGCATTCCTATCAAGTACTCAGTCGAATTCCATCTCTTCTTCAGTCGATCCACACTATAAAATGCCATCAAAGAGGGCATCAACCCGACGATCCACTGCCTCCGCTGCCAGATCCCACCCAGATCTACCTACTCCAACCTCATCTCTAGCTCCTCAAGCTCTACCTTCGATGGCTGAAGTGTACATAGAGCAGTTCAACTTGCTGATTCAGTAGGTTAAGGACCTCACTGAAGCAGTGCAGGCCATACGGCAACCCTCGACATCAGTTCAATCGGAGAGAACTTCACAAGAATATCAAGATCCAGAGCAGGGAAGGCCCACCTGGGTCAATCATTCGGTGACCCTTGAAAAAGAAAAATGGAGAGTGGAGAGCCCTTATTTCGATCATAACTCCACCCCCAAGAGATCTTTTTCTTCATTTGGCCAACGAACCCTTGAGATTCATGATCGAGAAGATCTTTCCGATCAAAGGCTTCAAGAGATGAACCGATGGATCAAAGAGCTCCGCCATGCTGCTCCTACCCACATCGATGATATTTGCATTGACCCCCCATTCACTCTCTAAATAATATAGGAGCCCATCCCACCAAACTTCAAGCTTTCTCAGTTCGAAAGCTACGATGCGACTTCGGATCTGGTTGATCATCTTAAGGCCTTTCAGACCATGATGTTGCTCCATGGTGCACCAGACACTATAATATGCCGAGCTTTTTTCTCAACTCTAAAGAAAGTAGCAAGAAATTGATACTCGAGTCTTAAGTCAGGTATGATCTACTCCTTTGATCAAATGAGTTATCAGTTCATGGCTTACTTCATCAGCAATCGATGTCCAAGGTGAGGTTCAGACTCCCTCATCAACATCAAGCAGAATGAAGGAGAGTCCATCCGAGCTTACATCAACCGCTTCAATGCTGCTGCACTAAAGGTCTGAAACTTGGACCAATCCATATCCATGGCCATGCTGAAGGATGGTCTTCAGAAGAATGATCTTCTATCCTTTCTGGAGAGGAAGTACTCAAGAATTTTGCTGATATGTTGGCCCGATCTGAGTGTTACGCTTGGGCGGAGGAGGCTTTTCAAATAAAGAATGATGAGGCCATAAAAGAGCAACATGCGGGCAAATCCAGCAAGCCCATAGTTGAAGAGAAGCTGAGTGAAGCTTGGCCATGCTCCAGAACCCCTCCCAAGCACAGATGAGCCCAAACTCCTCCCTAGGCTTATCGACCAAGAAGCCCCGATCAAAGGGCATGGTGGAAGTCTCCTCCTAGGAGGTTCCAAAACTACTCTCTCCTCAATGCTCTAAAAACACAAGTGCTGATAAAAATTAAGGAACAGCTGTCAAGGCTCGAAAGAATGTGGACCCATTCGGGCAAGTGCAACCCCAACAAGTATTGCCTCTATCATCGTGACCATGGTCACAATACTGATGAATGCATCTAGTCCAAGACAAGATCGAGGAGCTCATCTAGCGAGGCTGACTTGGCCAATTTCTATGACGTCAGGCTGAAGGAAGGGAAGATCGATTGAAGGCACCATCGTAGCCAAAACCACAAAGAAGAGAGGAGCAGCAAGAAGATCAACCTCCATTGGGGATCATCAATACTATTGCTTAAGGGTTTCGGTAGGGGGAGTCCGATGGATTGGAAGAGCAAGCTAAGCAGCAAAGGACTGAAGAACCTATTTCTTTCATTAAAGAAGATGCACGAGGGGTTCAATTCCCATACAATGATATGGTTGTAGTTTCTCTAAACATTGCTGACTATGATGTATGCCATATTTTGATTGATAATGAAAGTTCTGCTGATGTCTTGTTTTATAATGCTTTCTCCAAAATGTCCATGCCTAGTGATCGCTTAGGACCAATGAACTCCCCATTGGTAGGCTTCACCGATAATATTGTGTCGGTTGAAGGGATAATAACATTAACTATGACCGTAGGGTGGTACCCAAGACAGTCCAAGGTACAGATGAATTTTTTGATAGTAAAAGCTCTGTCTGCTTACAATGCAATTCTTGGTTGACTTGGTTTAAATATACTTCGGGCAGTGGTCTCAACATATTATTTAAAAATAAAATTTTCGACAAACTATGGCATCGGTGAAGTAAGAAAAGATCAAGCTCTGGCAAGACACTGCTACATGATTGCCTTGAAAGGAGGTGGATAGCTAGATCCCTATCTAATGGATGAGCTCGATGTCTGTGATGATCTAACTGAAGAATGGGGGGAATCTATGAAAGATCTTGTTGCAATTTCATTGAATGATGGGAATGAAGATCACACTGTGCAGATTAGCTCCAACCTAGGAGAAGAGGTCCGAAAGCATCTCATCATCTTCCTCCAAAAAAATACAGATATTTTTGGTTGGATCCTCGCAGACATGCTCTAAATTGATGTAGAAGTGATGGAGCACCATCTATCTATTGATCCCAAATGTTGGCCAGTAAAGGAGAAGATGCACAGCTATGCACCCGAGCAGTAGAAGGCAATTATGGAAGAAGTTGACAAACTCCTCAAGGCTAGGTTCATCTGAGAAGTTTTCTATCCGAACTGGGTCTCCAATGTAATTCTTGTCAAGAAGACGAATGGCAAGTGGAGAATGTGCATAAACTTCAAAAAATTAAATAAGGCCTGCTCGAAAGATAGCTATCCTTTATCCAGAATTGATCTGTTGGTAGATGCAACCTTAGGCCATGAGCTCCTCACTTTCATAGATGCTTTCTCTGACTATAACCAAATCTAGATGCCATCAAAAGATGAGGAAAAAACTGCTTTTATTATTGACTATGGGCTTTATTGTTATAGGATTATATCTTTTGGGCTTAAAAATGCAGATGTGACTTATCAACGCTTAGTGAATAAAATCTTTAAGGAGCAGATCGACCGCAATATGGAGGTTTATGTAAATGATATATTGGTTAAGAGCCAATCTTCAATAAATCATATTGCCGACCTCGAAGAAACCTTCAGTGCACTCCGAAAGTATAAGATGAAGCTGAACTCGACCAAGTGTACCTTTGGAGTAACTTTAGAGAAATTTTTGAGATTCATGCTGTCGCAACATGAAATCGAAGCAAACTCAGAGAAAATTCAAGGCATTCAAGAAATGACTACACCAAAGATAATAAAAGAAGTCCAACGCCTAATAGGAAAAGTAGCAGCTCTAAATCACTTCATTTTAAGGTCGATCGAATGGTGTATGCCCTTTTTGCAAATCCTCAAACAGCCAAAAAACTTCTACTGGACTCCTAAATTCCAATAAGCATTTGAGGAACTAAAAAACTACCTCAGCTCACCTCTTCTATTGGCCAAGTCCAAATCTGAAGAAGAATTATTTTTATACCTGGCGGTCTCCCCTATGGCCCTCGCAGCAATCTTGATCAAGAAAGAGATAAAAATGCATAGGCTGATCTACTATATAAACCGAGTTTTGAGGGATGCTGAAACTAGGTATACCAAGTTAAAGAACCTAACTTATGCTCTATTGATCGCAGCTCGAAGGCTCCAACTTTATTTCTAGGGGCACACCATAACACTCCTCATTGATCAATTCATCAAGTCAGTTTTTCATCGGATAGATGCCTCTGAAAGAATAGCAAAGTGGGCAATTGAGCTTACCGAGTTTGACATTAATTTTCGACCTCGGTCGTCAATCAAAGCTCAAATATTTACAGACTTCATAGTAGAATGTACTATTCTGGATGAAGTTGAACTTGAACGGCCCGAGGTCAATATTCTAGGGTTGCAGCCGAACCTCCCTGAAAAAAGAGCAGATCTCCTAGAAGGCTTTTGAGCCCTGCATGTAGATGGTTCATCTAATGCTTCCGGTGTAGGCATGGGTCTGATTCTTATCAACCCAGAAGGAATTATTACTGAATATGCATTGTGCTTCAAATTTTTTATAATAAATAATAGAGCAGAATATGAAGCCCTGATTACAGGGCTTAGGATAGCCAAGGAATTGGAGGCAGATCAGCTCAAAGTTTATAGTGACTCTCAGCTAGCAGTGAGGCAAGTTGGTGGCAGTTATGAAGCTAGGAAAGAAAGCATGAGGAAGTACTTGAAAAAAGTAAGGAGTCTAACCCCGACCTTCAGTAGTTTTGATATCCAACATATCCTAAGAACAAAAAATGCTAGGATCGATCTTCTCTCCTAGTTAGCCACACTAGCTCCAAATGAATTGCCTAAAAAGATCTTCTTCGAAGTCCTAAAGAGTCCGAGCTCAGAGCAATCTCAGACTATAATGCAGGTCGACCATGAGCCCAGCTAGATCGACTCACTTGTTACTTATCTTAAAGATGATGTCCTCCTTTGAGACCTAAAAAGAGCTCGAAAATTGATAAATCAAGTCTCTTGATATATTCTATATGAGAACAAACTATATAAAAGGTCGTACTCTTTACCACTCCTGAAATGTCTCCGACCTTTTGAAGCTGACTATGCACTGTGGGAGGTTCATGAAGAAATTTATGGAAATCATTTGAAAGCCAGAGCTTTATCTCACAAACTACTTTGACAAGACTACTATTGGCCAACCATGCACCAAGATTCTATAGAGTATGTGAGGAAGTATGATCGATGTCAAAGAAATGCCCACATACAAAGACAACCGGCTTCTCAGCTTACACCATGGAGCACCCCGTGGCCATTCGCATAGTGGGAAATGGACATACTCGAGCCCTTTTCCACGGCATTTGGATAGTGAAAGTTTCTCCTAGTGGCAATAGATTACTTCATCAAATGGGTTGAGGCTAAACCCCTGGCAAGGATTACTAAAGCTAAAGTGCAAGACTTCATATGAAAGTCAATAGTCTGCAGGTTCGACCTACCTCGGAGTTTGATTACCGATAATGGGCACTAGTTTGCAAAGACAAAGTTTGCTAAGTTCTATGAAGATTTGAATATTTTTCACAACTTTACATCAGTAGCTCATCCACGGGCAAACGGTGAGGCTAAGGAAACTAATAAGACCCTGTTACAAGGCATAAAAACAATACTTGAAAGGACAAAAAAAACTTGGGTGGATGAACTTTACCATGTACTCTAGGCTTATATAACAATCTAAAGATTGCCAACTGGGGAGATCCCATTTGCATTAGCTTTTGGAAAGAAAGCGGTCATCCCAATAGAACTTAAACTTCCTTCAGCATGAGTCGAAGCATTCAACGAATAGTGAAACTTGCAAGATCTTAAAGCCAACCTCGACCTGTTGGAAGAAAAATGAGAAGAGGCTCAAATTTGGATGGTGGCTTATAAATAGAAAGTGACCTACTATTATAATTCCAGAGTTAGAAGCAAAGCTTTAAGGTGGGGGACCTGGTACTTCGATGAGTAGATGTCTAACAATCTCAGAATCAAGAAAAGCTCGCTCGAAATTGGGAAGGCCCTTATGAAGTCATCCGATCAGAAACTTATTATTTGAAGGAACTTGAAGAAGTTGTTCTCCCATGCCCATAGAACTCAAAAAATTTATGAATGTACTATCAATAATCCCATTTTAATAAAATTTTCTTACTTTAACATCTTCGTTCTTGGTGCAAAGCTGTAATGATAGAAAATAACCTCTCAAACTTTATCACTAGATGAAGTAGAAGACCTCCAATTATCTAAGATAAGAGAAAAGGGGGATAGGCCCTCTCAACGGTCCTTCAGTGCCCTAGTAATCTTGTTAAAAATAGGAGGAGAACCTCGTCCTGATAAAGATAAAAGCTAACCATGTTAGAAACAGGAGGAGAATCTCATCCTAACATGGATGAAGATCTTCGATTATCTAAGACAAGAGGAAAGAGAGAGAGGCTCTCTCAATGGCCCTTCAGTGCCCCAGCAATCTTGTCAGGAATAGAAGGAGAACCTCATCTTGACAAGGGTAAAGGCTAACCACGTTAGGAATAGAAGAAGAATCTCATCCTAACATAGATGAAGACCTTCGATTATTCAAAATAAGATGTTATCTTTAAGACGATATCCACATTAAGCACGATGAGAAAATGAAGAAATCAACAAACATCAAATCTAGGCAATGCAAAAAGATAATTGAAGGAAACATCATTTCATTGAAGTTAAAGTTCATTACAAATGAAGGTCTACAAGACCATGTACAAAAAGAAGAATGGATGAAGTTTGAAGAGAAGAACCAGATTCTTCAGACTTCGGACTATCGATCCCAGCCATCACTAAGGACTGCTTCAAGCCATTGATTTCTTCCTCGAGCTCCTTCCTCTTTAGCAAGCTCTCGTGAAATAATTTATTAGCCCTTTGGCAATCATCTTCCAACTCACGTAGTCTCTTCCTCAAAACTGTCGATTCAACCTCCGCATCTTTAATAGCCTTTTGCTTGTAGGTCAGTTGGATCTTCAACTGCTTTAGTTCGGCCTTCTCCTTCCCATATGTCTTAGAGAGATCGCCTAAGGTCCTCCTTAAATAGACAATCTACTCCAATTCTTTGCTCGCACTGGCCTATTGATCATCGGCTAATTGCTTCTGGAGATGGATCACCCCACTATTGGCGACTCTAGGCCTCTGTTCAAGTTGGAAATTTTTCTCCATCCAACCAAACTTATAGTTGTTATACGTGCTTTCAACATCATGAAGCTGCTTCTGATGGTCGGAGAACTTGTTCGATCAATCCCAACTATATTGCACTTTGTTGGAGGACCACGACATGCTCTCTTCCAACAGTTGAATCTTCTCTCTTGCCGCGTTGAGCTTGACCTCAAGGGAACTGACTTTTGATGTCAACATCCAAGATTTATCGCTAGGTTGCTTCTTGATCTCTTTGAGTTCTACTTCAAAATCCCTTCTCTTTTTAATGTAGTCCATGAAATTTTTTTTATGTGCTTGATGGAGGCCAGTGATCTCGATCATAATCTCTGAATAGTTTTTCTTTAATTTTTGAAGTTTGTCTTTGACTTTCTTCAATTTCTTTTTAGTATGATGAACTTCCTTCTCTAAATGCCTAATGTGAGTTTTTAGGAAGATACCCTGAGGCAGAGGATTAGCTTTGATAGGAGATTGCATTTAATGCATAAAAACATCACAGCACGAAGGCATTGCAAAAGAGAAACTTATTTTCATTAATTAAAATATTTTTGGATATAGAAAAAGGTATAGATAAGAAGAAAAGGAGAAAATGTACAATGATCAAAAGTTTTCAACCTCGGAAGGTGCGGCGGTGGATGAGGTTGGAGCATTCTCTGCAACCTCGAGCTTTGAAGCAAGCTTGGGAGCCGCAGCAATGGGTTTGGAGCTTTCGGGGCCAAGTTCAGTAATTGGGGAGGCAGCACTAGTGTTGGAGGGACCTGCTTCATCGCCGAGCTCCTCCATCAAAAAATCGAGATCTATGTTCGGGAACTTCTTCACGATCCTTCCCATGCAGATCTTGAATCCCTTTAGAAAGGTCTCTTGGGCAAAGGCAATCTTGATATCCTCCATTGCCTTTAAGGACTTGAAGACCTCAACAGTCCGCTCTTTCTTGGCATCGACCTCCTCAGCTCTCTTCCTCTTGTCCTCCTCGAGGGTCAAAGCAGCCTTCAGTCCTACGGATGCTTGTTCTTTAATTAGCAGTGCTTTCCAAAGGTTATCGACCTCGGCTGACTGGACTTTCGAAGCTGCCTTCAAATGGTCGACCTCGGCCTGAACACTTTTAGTCTCCACCTAGGCTTCCTGAAGGGCTCTTGAAGCCTCAGCTTGGCAGAGACTAGCTGCTTCTAAGTGAGCATACAAGTAGTGCCCCAATTGTAAAATAAAAGAAAAAATATAAATCATGACTTTGAGGTATATTGACATTCAATCAAGCTTGGAGAAAGACCGATTATCTTGAAGAAGGTAGTAAATGATTCTTCAAACCTCTTCGCACTTTCAGTCTGAACCATCTTCTCGACGATGTGCGGGAGGACACTTCCCTCCATTAGAGAATGAATGACCTCTTAGTCATCCAAAGAACCCTACTCCTGGCTGAAGCTCTCACCGCCTGAGCCTCCAACCTTCCTCCTAACCTTCTTGGCAACGGTCTTCTTCTTCTTCTCCACTACTTCCCCCTGCTCAGGAGGTGCAGGGATGGAGGTTCCATCGGGCAAGGTCGGGCATGATGCAGCCATAGCAGTTTTCAAATCAGGAGCCATCTGGGTCGGCACGGTCGAGCTCATTTCTTCGACATGAGCCCTTTTTGGTGCCCCCCTAAGGGACTGCCTTTCCTCTTAAGGGCCTGGATTCCCTGTGATAGATGATTCAACTCCTTTGGAGTCATTTCTGCAATAATAAAAATCAAGGTTAGAAGAAAGAATAAGGAATGATTAGCAAGTTGCGGAAAATTATCTGCCAGATCAAGGAGACTAAGGCCAAGGTTAAACAGGATCTGATTATCTAGCAGATCGGATATTGGAGGAGCTCAATAATCCTTTAGCTTGCTAGCCAAGTCTCGATCTTCTTTTTCTAGCCTAGGAGCTCGATGAACTAAATCTCTCAAATCCCCACACAAAAGAAGCCCTAATTCTAAGGAGGGACATGAGACAAAAAAGAATTTTTCTTTTCAATTATGAATGAAAGAAGGGGCACCCTTAAGCAACCCCTTCTTGCCAAACTAGGAGGAGACATATCACCAATCCTTGGTAGTAGGATGGTGTTTGAAAGTAAAAAGATTGCAGAATAGAAAAATTGTAGGTCAAACCTCAGCCATGATACACAAAAAAAAAAAATCCAATGATGAACCTAAAAGAATTCAGCACCATGGAGTCAAAGGAGATGCTTAGGAACTTAAAGAGGGCTACAACAAAGAAAGAAATTGGAAGTCGAAGTCCAACATGAAGAGCCTCGGCATACAAGCAAAAATGATTCAGCGGAGGAGAACAGGCTCAGCCGCTTGGTCTAGAATGTTCAAGCTCGTATTCCAGGGGTATCCCATGCTGAATCTATATCAAGGAAAGATCTTCGGGATGAAGTATGCAAAAAATGGTGTTAGGGACCAAAGGAGGACGAGATGCTTCTATGGGCTCAGTTTCCTTAGGGTTTGAATCCATCAAGATCGGGTGGGCCGAACTCCTAAAACAAGTCTACCAAAATTCTTCGATGGACATACGGATCAAACTAAACTCAAAAAAGACCCCGAAAATTAAAAGAAATAAGGGACAAAATCTTTTTGAAGAAACCAAAGGGTTAAGAAATGAAAAGTTTCAAAATGATCAAAAAGAAGTTTGGGAACTAACCTAGATTGTTTGGAGAAGGCAAGAAGACAATTGGTAGAGCAAAAATCGGGCGAGAAAGCATCTATGACCAAAGAAAATGCTGGAGAAAATTGAAACTCTCGGATGAAAAGAAGGTGAAAACTAGGTGAAGGAGAAGAGGACTCCATCGAAATAAGGTGGAGGAGGAAGAGGAATTTAAATAACCAAGAAAGGCCCAAGGCAGTTATGATCGTAGGTCTTCTCCATCCGATCTTCACTTGATACGTGTCCTACTCATATTGACTAGCGCAGACGGCTAGCAGAACTTTAATAACATCATATCTCAAGCACCACTTTGATTTAAAATCTTATCTTTTTGGGTCATCTCGTGTTGAAGAAGCTTCGACGCCAGCATAGATAATGCCAAAATTCTCCGCCTCATGAAAGCGAGAAGTTAAAAAAAAACTTCGACACTTGCATTTGTACTTTCTTCTTTCGAGCTTCAAACTTGGGAGTAGGGAGACTAGTGTTGATGATAAATTCGCTCCTGCCGAAGTTCAGCAAGATGCCCAACCATAGAGCGATCCCATCTGATCGAAGAACCTTAATGGGTTTTCCTGTTTGTTTTTCTACTTCATGTCTGAATTCTTTGAACTTTTCAAAGGCTTCAGACTTGTGTCTCATAAGATACACATACCCATACCTAGACAGATCATCGATAAAGGTAATGAAGTAGACAAAATTGCCTCTAGCCAGCACATCAAATGGGCCGCACACATCAGTATGTACTAGGGCAAGGAGATCTGTGGCCCTCTCCCCATGTCCAACAAAAGGGAGTTTAGTCATTTTGCCTTGAAGATAGGATTCACAAGTTGGATATGACTCGGAAGTCAATGGACTCAATAGCCCATTTTTCTCCAATTTGTTGATCCTATCTTCTGCTATATGACCTAATCTCAGGTGCCATAGATATCTGTCGTTTGGACTATCCCTAGGTCGTTTGGCATTCACGTTTTGCTCGATGGTTAGAACAGGTACATCAATATGTAGCTGATAAAGACCATTAATAAGAAAACCATTTGCAATTTTATTTCTTTCATAAAGAATGTTATAATGGTCCTTAAAGAAGGTGATCACATAACCTTCTTGTGCTAAGCATGAAATAAAAATCAAATTCCTGCTGGCTGCAGGCACAAAATAACAGTCTTTCAAAACTAAGTCTAAATCGGATGGTAATCGCAGAGGGTATGTTCCCACGGCTACTGCAGCAACTCTTGCTCCATTACCAATGCGTAGGATCATGTCTCCATCCCTCAGCCTCCTGCTATCCTCAAGATCCTGCATAGAAGTGCACAGATGAGCACTAGAACCAGAGTCAAGCACCCAACTGGATGAAGAAGAAACCATAAGGTTAGACTCAATAACGAGCATACCTCCAGAAGGACCTTCCTTCTTGTTCTTCAGGGTGGCCAGGTAAGTAGGGCAGTTCCGCTTCCAATGGCCGTCGCTGTTGCAATGGAAACACTTTCCTTTGCCATCAGCCTTTTTCTTCGATTCTGCCTTCTTCTTCTTTGATCCTTCCATCTTTTGCTTTTTCACAGACTTCTTTTTCTTTCCATAAGACTTTCTTTTGGAAGAAGTCCGTTCCATAGCAAGAACTGAGCCTTTAGAACCTTTCATAGAAAGCTCAACGGTAACCAGCATATTCATTAATTCGGCCAAGAAATTTGAAGTTTATGCATGTGGTAATTCATGATGAATTGTCCATATGCATCAGTCAAGGATTGCAGAATGATATCATTCTGCAGGTCCAAGTCCAACTTCACACCGAGCTTCTCAAGCTCTTCCATGTCCTTGATCATTGTCAGACAGTGATCTTGGACTGACTGCCCATCACGCATCTTAGCCTTAAAAAGTCATTTTGTGACTTGATATTTGGCTGCGCGACTCTGTTCACCAAACATCTCCTGCAGGTGAGCCAACATTTGGCGAGCAGTCCCGATATCCTCATGTTGGCGCTGGAGCTCATCAGACATCGAGCCCAACATGTAATATCTGGCCTTATTATCTTCGTCAATCCATTTTTCCAGAGATGCTCTCTGTTCAATAGATGGACGGGCTGGTAATGTGGGAGGGTCCTGGTCCAAAACATGGGTTAACTTCTCGGAACCCAAAATAATTTTGTAGTTCCTGAGCCAATCTTTATAATTGGGTCTGGTCAGTCTATGTGTGTCCAGGATACGTGCCAATGGGTTGGACGCAGACATATTCCTATAGAGAGTCAAAGATTCTAGTTAGATACTGTAATTTTGACTTAACCAATTTATTTAGGGATTTTATTTTTAAACAAATTAGCTCCCACTATTTTCTCGGATCCCTACACTCCCTCTGTAGAGATGCGAAAATCTCCACGATTAATGATTTCTAGTGGGTGGTGCGGTCTCACCAACTGACTTATCACCTCACCTAACAGTTATTGGTGATGGGTTAGCCAATGAGTGAACAACTCTTGTTCAATGATTCTCTAATCATGGTGCACCCAATCTTGGTCTCTAATTTATGAATCTCACCGTATCCAGAATATTGATCCACTCCTTAGTTAAGTCAGACCCACTATTTGCATAGACTGGGTTCCTAATTGAGTCTCTCACCGTATCCGGAATATTGAGCTCAACTCATCCTCCAGCCCATAGCATCCAATGCCTAATAGACATGGTTGCATCTTCTCGGTGCAACTGAGCCACTGTATCCAGCCGAGAACAATCAACCCCGGGAAGGGCCTGCACATCTACAATGGTGGAAGACCTCAGACTTAATCTTTTCTTAGGGAGAATTGATTCAGGTCTCATTAAACTAAACTTGGCTTAGTCATAACAATTATGACTAACCTAGTGGCATGGGTTAGCTCGGATTATTAACCACCTCAGATCAAAACTGTGTCAACAGATATGGCCAGGTAAGTGAGACCAGTGGAAGGAATATGCCATTAACTCGTACAAGAACACATTCAGGTCGAGTAGCTTCCAATTAAAAACCAGTCGGTCGTCTATGCCAAACTTATCTTAGACACCAAATTATTGAGCCAAAACCAATTGGGTTAGCCTACAATCCAGACTCTAACCTCTGAGCCTAATTAGGTCTTACTTGATCGTGACTCGATCTTGACCCAGACTTAATCCTATTAGGCTGGTCAATTTAAGCATTGTTGATCCCATCTAACCAACTCTCGATTCGGTTTGATCAACCGCTTAGACCTAATTGAGCTACCCAAGCCCGAACCCAGTATTATGAATATGTCTTAGATCTAAAATTCTCAATTTTAGATCTAATTAATATTCCATAAACTTAATTTTTAATTAAGTAGGGTTCATAAATAAAATATGCATAATAAATCCTAGGGTTTCAGGATCTAGGGTTTTGCAGAAAGTAAGTTTTGGGTTTCTGATTAAGGACGAACACGCAGCACCCCTACACATCATAAGAACACCCCATCGAATGGGAAGAGAGGGCCTTTAAATCCTTCTTCGTTCTTATGATCGGACGGCCAAGAGGAACGCCTTAATTAGGAACATTCAATACTACAAAACAATATCAGATCTATATCATATATCTCATATATAAAGTAGATCTAATCATGGCATATTTTGCATACATCTCATGTATCAAATCATGCATGTTTTCAGATCTAAATTATCTCATAATAATCTAAAAAATTAGATTTAAATTGATCTTATCAAAATAAATTCTAATCTAGACAATTATGTAGAACTATTCTACAACTAGTCTAGACATGCATCAATCATATCTCATATGATATTCAAAAATTAAATAATTTTTATTTGCTATTTTTTAGATGTTATTATAACACTTATAATATCAAAAAATAGTAAATAAAAAGATCTAAAACATGATTTAATCGGATTAAATCAAAAATATGCAAGAATATTCTATAGAACTATTCTATTCTAGAACTAGTCATGCATATCTTCTAATCTTAGATCCAAATTATTTAATTTTAATTTTTTCTGATTTCAGATCTGATCACATCTCATGTGACATCTAAAATCAATTATTTTCTAATTAAAATAAATTTAAAATTAGATCTAAATAATTTTAGAACCATGGCTCTGATACCAGTTGAAGGAAAATCCTGATTTTTCGGTCCAGGTTCGTTCAGATCTGATCAGATCAAGAGATATATTTCAAAAATTTTTTCTCTTGATCCTAATCAGATCTTGATATATTTTAAATCTAATTCTTATTATTTTAATAAAATAAAATTAAAAGATAAATTAAATTAAATTTAATTTACCTGATCTGGGTAATCCTATTACCCTGTTGATGATCCTGTTTGCAGCGAAAGGTTCTGGATCTTAGCCACGCAAGCATCTGGCCTCTACCGGTATCCACTCGGGTTGGATCTCGGAGATCCTCTTCTTCTCTATCACACCTCCAAAAATCAGATCTGGATCTGATCTGGAGGATCTTCAAAACTCTTTTGAAGATGAGCAGTCATCCTTTGCTGCAGCGCAGCCTTCTTATTTTGATCGCCTTTCTTTGATCTGAATCACACCAACCAAGGTCCAAAACTCCTTTTGGACATGGAGAGCAAGGGGAGAAGAGACTATGGCGTGGAGAAGGAGGGGAGAGGCAGCCTTGGGGCGTGGGGTTTCTCAATTGAATTGCTTAGAATCTGAGTTGGGCGCAGGGTCTCTTTTATAGACTAAGCATGATCCAACTCCTCTTCCTCCCAACCAATCACAACCCTTTGTGAAATCAGATCTAAATCTGATTGGTGGGAATAGAGACCCCTGGATTCCTCCTTAGAGGGTGCCTAAGACCAGTCAAAGTTGGTTCTTAGAAGAACTCTAATTGAAATCCAAAAAGGAGATGGAGTCCTTGTCCAACAAGGACTCCTAGGCGCCTCCAACTTGGGCACACGCCTAGGGTGGCGTGCGTCCTTCTCCTTGCCAGGTTCTGGCAGGAGGACAGGCCCCCACCAGCTCTCCAATAGGTGCATGACATGTGGTCAAAAGTCAAAGTATCAATGGTCAACGTTTGACCAGTCAAAGGTAGACTTTTGACCAAAGTCAAAGAACAAGAAATGGCAAGTGACCAAAAATGGCAGATAGTGTCTTACAAATAAGACAATCTTTTTTGACTTGGACAACCTCCTGTCAGACCATATGAAGGCCTCTGTTTGAGCACAAACTCCTTTGGCTCAGACAGGACAACTTATTTATGATAGCAAAAGAAGAACGTTAGGTTCAATCGAGTGCTAGCATGATTTCCTTGAACCTAATTGAATCTCATTCAGATCAATTGAACTAGATCAGTTCAATTTGATGATCACCAGATTCAAACCCTTGTTTGTGTGACCCAGTTAGGTTCAGTTCTGTATGGTAATGGGATATGTCATGATCTCTATCATCGACATCATCGAAACTCCTTTCGATGGATCAGAACTCTTCTGATTCGAACAGCTAGAATGATCGATCATCTAAATCATTCTAATTGCTCCCAAAATCCATCAGTGACACCTAACAGTATATGGTGGCAACCCATCAGAGCTGAATGTGAACCTCTTGGTGCAGCTACCTGTGTGATTCAGTTCTTCTATCTTGAGCCCCGATCAGATTAGGGTTTAGGTGAACTCGTCAAACCCTAGTCTCTGTCATATGATGTAATCATTCGATTCGAGTCCAATGTGAAAATCTAAATAGAAACTCTTTCTAGTTATTTCACTCTACCATGGCCATGGATTTCTGGACTTGATTCTCATGATCATCATAGGGCTACTCCTCTACCACCGAGGTAGATAGATTCCATCTTGATGCAATCCAGTTTCCTACAATGAACATGTCATAGCCAACATACACCTCAGGATTCCATATGGCTAGGAGACTGAGTAATGGTGTAGTCAAACTATAACACCCTCAAGGTGAACTGTCGATGCATCTCAGGTCAAAGAATCCAGACACACTACTGCAGCATCGAGTCAGTCATTGACGAGAAGGTAGACTCCCTAATGACTACTCGAGGTGGTCACGCTCAGTGTCCCTCGTTCTCTAACGAGTATCTATACTCTCGCTCCGGTGTCTCCACACCGTAGACTCAAGACTCATCTACTAAAGAGAAGCGATTGTACACCAACCTTTCAGATCAATCACCATCCTCGTGATGATCCTATGGTCAGGAGCAATTTATGAGTTAATAATGATTATTCATGTCTTAAATTTTCAACTCTTGAAAATATGAATTATCATTACCATTAACTCAAAGGATGTATCACAGACACTAAATACACATATGTGATAGAAAATAACCCATTTATTGATTTTAGTCAAAATTATAATTTTGCCCCTAGAAGTGTATTACAAGTGTCAGCCAATTCTGGCTTCTAGGGCACATATATCTAACAGCTTCGACGCCAGCATAGATAATGCCAAAATTCTCCGCCTCATGAAAGCGAGAAGTTAAAAAAAAACTTCGACACTCGCATTTGTACTTTCTTCTTTCGAGCTTCAAACTTGGGAGTAGGAAGACTAGTGTTGGTGATAAATTTGCTCCTGCCGAAGTTCAGCAAGATGCCCAACCACAAAGCGATCCCATCTGATGGTGGCGACCATGATCGACCTTCAACCAGTATGAATTCTGGCTCCAATTCACTCTGGAATGGCCAACCTTCAACTCGTGCATGCCGGACAATCTTCTCAACTTTGACTATCAAATCTTTCAGATAACTGTAAAACTCAAAGGGCATCTCAAACCTCATCCGGATAAACTTGAACAGTGAAAACAGTCACCTAAGCAGTTAGCTAAGTATTTGACTAAATATTTGATCCCTGTGTAGTCCAGCCCGGTCGACCTCGAAGCTGGCTGAACTCCCTTTCAATTGGATCTTCTTCAAGCCACATCTCACCATTATAATTGGGTCTCACACCAAGAGTCTCAGATCAGTAGAACTATTCCTCAGACAAACTTCTATATCTTGCAGTAAGTGGCAAATCTTGGCACTCCTACATCAAGAACCTTGGGCGTGCAAGCCAAAGTTAGCAAAAGAACCTTATCATCTATACTAGTTCAACTCCCAAATCAGCGAATATTCATCAACCTATAGACAACCTTAGAAATAACCAAACTACAGCTATTAATCTCCAATGGACTAGTAAGTTGTGACAACGGACACCACCCTCCATAACAAACTTCACGTGGCTCTAAATGGCCCCCTAACAGATAGTTACAGCTATCACCATTAATTTGTTATGAGCTTCACCTATATAAGGTACCCTCCAGATATGTTTTTTTCTTCAAGTCCAAAAACTTCGATAAAATTCTCCTAAGAGCTCCATTTCTATTGATCAAAGTATGGACTAGACCGTCGGAGGGTCCTCCCGAAGCCATCCCCACCTCCTAGTTCGGACTTATTTTGCAGGTCTCGGTGGTGACCTTATCTTCTCCAACTCCAGCTTTTTCTAGCATCCATAGTTTTCTGTACCAACATATTTTATACCCATCTTCAACTTATGATTATCGAACTTCTTTACCGTAAGGGCTTTAGTGAATGGGTTGGCCAGGTTCTTCTTTCCATCAATCTTCTAAAGCTCAATGTCATCTCGATCCACAATCTTTCAAATAAGGTTGTAGTGACACAGAATGTGCTTTATCTATCGATGTGCCTTCGGTTTCTTTGCCTTAGCAATGGCCCTAGTGCTATCATAGTAGAGCAGGACTGGACCATCAAGAAAAGGTGCCACTCCAAACTCGGTGATGAACTTCTTCAACCACATAGCATTCTTGGCAGCATCGGATGCTATGATGTACTCCGCCTCATAAACTGAGTGGCCAAGTATACTGTTTGAAACCTTTCAGCAGATAGCTCCACCACTAAGGATAAAAACATACCCCAACATACTTTTATTGTTATCATGATCAGATTGAAAATTAGAGTTTGTAAATCCCACAAGTTTTAAATCTGACTCACCATAAACTAGTCACTGGTCCTTAGTATTTCTCAATACCTAAGGATGTGTCTACAACCTTCCAATGGTTCTTTCCTGGATCAGACTAGTATCTACTCACTATTCCTAGCAAGTATGCCATATCTAGGCTCATACATATTATGACGTACATAATAGAATCCACTCTGAGGCATATAGAATCCTACTCATATGCTCTCTCTCTTGAGATGTTGCCAGACAATCCCTCTTTGAGAGAGAAATTTCATGGCCTATTAAAAAATAGCACTTCTTAAAATTCTCCATATTGAACCACTTCAGCATAATATCTATGTATGTGGACTGAGACAATCCAAGCAACTTCTTTGATCTATCTCTATAGATCTCCATCCCTAGGATGTAGGATGCTTCTTCCAAGTTCTTAAACTAAGACGATGGCCAAACCTTTATTCCTTGCAATGTAGGAATGTCATTTTTTATTAAAAGAATATCACCACATACAACACATACTACTACAAAAAGAGTCTATAGCAGTGCATACTATGGCAGCAGTTTTCAAAATTACTGCAATAGAGTCTACAACAGCGATTATAAGAAACCACTACTATAGGTCCGACCTATAGCAGTGGTTACAAGAAATCGCTGCCATAGGCCGACCTATGACAGTGGTTCTTTGTAACCACTGCTATAGGTCTGATCTATGGTAGTGGCTAGAAAAATCGCTATCATAGGTCGGATCTATAGTAGCGGTTCCTTGTAACCGCTGCTATAAGTCCATCTATGACAGCAATTTTTTGTAACCACTGCCATATATATTTTTTTATTTTTCTAAATATTATATAATTTTAAAATTTAATATTCATCTTCATCATTTATTATCTAAATAATTATCATTAGAATATTATCGCAAAAGATTACCTCGATCCGATGATCCTAGCTTCATCGATCAGAAAAATTTGATTTCGATGATCACAAATGATGATGCGATGATCTGATAGATAGAGACCTTCGATGGGTCCAAAAATATGCAACGATGATCTTGATTATGTTTGTAGCATACTATCAAAGTTTTATTTCAATCAGATCATTATCTTGATCAATTTAGCATAGGTTAATTTCAGCCATTAAACGATAAACAAGTGATCAAAGGACCAGATGGTGTTCGATTATGAGATAATTTTTTTTATAAATGATCTTGGCTACTACTTTAATCATTTTTTATGATGGTGATTATAAAATTCAACTCATAAGATTAAGAACGATCTAAAACTATACGTTGCCTGATAACCATTCTCAAACTTTGTTGGTTGTTATGCTCGTGCTTTTGCAATAACTGCTTAACATGAATAGTTCATACAAAAATGATTTAAATTTTACTATCATCATCATATAAAATAATTAAAATTATAGTAAAGATCATTTAACTAAAAAATTATCTCATAATCGAATGTCATTTAGCCCTTTGATCGCTTGTTTTTAATTTAATGATCAAAATCATTCTGTACTAAATTGATCATGACAACGATATCCGATTGAAGTAAAATTTTAATAGTATGCTATAAATATCAGCAAGATCATCGTTGTAGATTTTTAGATCAATCGAAGGTCTCCATCTATCAGATCATTGCATCATCATTTATGATCGTCGAAATCAAATTTTTATGATCGATGAAGCTAGGGCCATCAGATCGAGGTGATCTTTTGCGACGATACTCTAATGATAATTATTTAGATAATGAATGGTTAAGATAGATATTAAATTTTAAAATTATATAATATTTAGAGAAAAAAATAAGAAAAAATTTATTTCTAACCTACGATAGTGGTTACTAAAAATCGCTGTTATAGATTTATGACAGCGGTTTGAAAACTGCTACTATAGGTTAGGTTAAAAATTCTCAAATTTTTCTTTCCTTTCGTGTGCTCTCTCTCTCTCCCTCCTTTCCATCGTCGGTGAGACTCCACCCAAGTCCTTCCCCCCCGATCGACGATGCCCCTCCCCTCCGACCGACCCCACCTCTAGATGCCTCCTCCTCCTCCTCCTTCACCTCCCCATCCCCGACAGCCATCGCTTCTTGCCTGTGCCACGCCACCCCCCTCCCGCTCGTCCCCATTGTGCTGACCCCTCCTCGGTGGTCTTCGCCCACCCCCACCCCCATCCAACCCCCCACCCATCCCACCCCGCGCACTGTCCTTCCCATCCCCGGCCGCCACTGCACCTGCCCTCCTAATCCCTAGCCGCCACCCCATGCCCTCTCCGACCGCCGCTGCCTACCCTTCCCATCCCCAGCTGCCACCGCCCCCTGCCTTCCCCATCCCGATGGTCGCTACCCCCTACCATCCCTGCCGCCGTCCCCTACCCTCCCCAACCGTTGCCCCTACCCTTCCCATCCATAGTCGCCATCGCCCACCCCTACCCTCCCCATCCCCGACCACCCACCCCCTGCCCTCTCCATCTCCTAGCCTCTCCGTCACGGCACCCCTTCGGACCCCCTCTCCCTCTCTCTCTTTCCTTTTTCTCTTTCTCTCTCTATCTCACAATCTTGCTCTTGTTTCATAGGTTACCTCTAATGCCATCATCTTCCGCTAGCATCATCGCCGGCAACCCTCGGAGCTTTCAGTGCGACTCCCTCTCTATAGCCATAGGTATAATTATTATTTTAATTTCATAGTATTATTTATTAATCATTGGACTAGACCTGTCAATGGATTGGGTTTGGGTCGAAATTTGAATATTCAAATCTAGACATAATTTTAATTACTGGTACAGAACCCAAACCCGAATATTTGATGGATCCATACTCAAAGTACCAGACCTAGATCCTAATGGATCCCGAGTATCCGAATCTTAGAGTATGAAAATACCAGAGCCAACATTAAATAAGGTGAAGGACTGGATCTCGGCCTTCAATAGCTTCAACATTCAACAGATCCTAAGAGTAGAAAATACCAGAGCCAACCTTCTCTCTAAATTAGCTACTTTGGCCCCAAGTGAATTGTCGAAAGAGATTTTCTTCGAAGTTCTGTAATATCCAAGTTCAGAGGAATTCCAAATAGTAATATAGGTCGACCATGAGTCCAGCTGAATCAATCCACTAATTTTATATCTCAAAGATGGTATTCTTCCCAATGATCCTAAAGAAGTCCAAAAATTGAGAAACCAAGCCTTCCGCTATGTTTTATATGAAAATAAGTTATACAAAAAGTTGTATTCCTTACCACTCAAATATCTTCGACCTTCTAAAACTAATTATGCATTGAAGAAAGTTCACGAAGAAATATGTGGAAACCATTTGGGACAAGATCTCTATCTTACAAACTACTTTGGCAAAGATATTATTGGCCGACTATGCATCAAGATACCATAGAATATGTAAGAAAATATGATCAATACTAGAGAAATGCCAATATCCAGAGACAACTAGCCTCGTAGCTCACACCTCTAAGCATCTCATGGCTATTTGTGTAGTGAAGGATGGATATACTCGGGCTCTTTTCCATAGCATCTGGGCAGTGAAAAATTTTTTTGGTGGTAGTGGACTACTTTACCAAATGGGTTGAGACTGAACCCTTAGCAAAGATTACTAAAGCTAAAGTGCAGAACTTTATCTAGAAGTCAATAGTTTATAGATTTGACCTACCTCGAACACTAATCACTAACAATGGACATCAATTTACAGAGGTAAAATTTGCTAAGTTTTGTAAAGATCTGAATATCTCCCATCATTTTACATCTATAGCTCATTCTCAAGCAAATAGTGAGGTCAAGGCAACCAACAGAACTCTGCTTCAAAGAATAAAAGTAAGGCTTGAAAAAGCAAAAGAAACATAAGTGGACGAACTCTATCATGTGCTTTGGACTTATAGAACCACTCAGAGATTACCAACTATGGAAACTCTATTTGCTTTGACTTTCAGAATAGAGGCAGTTATCCCAGTCGAACTCAAACTTTCATCAATGCGAGTTCAATATTTAATGAACAAAGAAATTCATAGAATCTTAGGGCCAACCTAGACTTATTAGAAAAGAAGCAAGACAAGGCTCAAATTCGAATGGTAGCTTACAGATAGAAAGTAGCTCAGTACCATAACTCCAGAGTCAGAGATGAAACCATCAAAATTGGAGATCTAGTATTGCGATTGGCAGACATCTCACAGTCATAAAACTAAGAAAAGCTCATCCCAAACTGGAAAGGCCCTTACGAGGTAGTGAAAATCGTTCGATCAAAAACTTACTATCTGAAGAAACTTGGAGGGGCTACACTCATGCGATCTTGGAACTCAAAAAATTTATGAATGTACTATCAATATTTTTATTTCAATAAAATCCTCTTCCTTTAACATCCTTATTTTTGGTGCAAAACTATGCAATAACAGAAAATTATTTAGCCAAACTTCATCTTCAAATAAAATTGAAGGCCTCCAGTACTTAAATAGAAGATAATGAAGAGAGGCCCTCTCAATAGCCCTTTTATGTCCCAACAATCTTGTTAGCAATAGGAGGAGGTTCTTGTCCTAACAAGGATAAAAGCCAACCATGTCAGGAACAGGAGGAGGACCTCATCCTAATAGGATAAAAATCAATCATGTCAGAAGCAGAAAGAGGACCTCATCTTGATATGGATAAAAATCTCATGAGGAGATGAAGGCCTCCAATTTTTAAATAAGAGGTAATGGGGAGAGGCCCTTTCAATAGCCCTTTTGTGCCTCGGCAATCTTATTAGAAATAGGAGGAGGATTTCTTCCTAATAAGGGTGATCACTAATAATATTAAGAATAGGAGGAAGACCTCATCTTGACATAGATGAAAACCCCCATAGGAGATTAAAGGCTCCTGGTTCTTAGACAGGAGGTATGGAGAAGAGGCTCTTCCAGTGGCCCTTTTGTATCCCGACAATCTTGTTAGGAATAGGAGGAGGACCTCGTCCAAATGAAGGTGATCACCAACCATGTCAGAAATAAGAGAAGGACCTCATCCTGACATGGATGAAAATTCCACAGGAGATTGAAGGCCTTCGGTACTTAAACGGAAGGTTAACCACATGTGTAAAAACTTTTGATTCCTAGGCAAGGGGATGTATTTGCTCCTAAATGAGTCCAAAGATCCTTGTTCATAAATAAGGGAGACAGACCTATAAAGCGACAAACAAAGAACATCATTGTGAGACAACACTACCTTCAACGACAACATAAGAATAAGGAACTCAACAATATTCAATTGTGGTAGGATGATAAAGAAACAAAAGGATATCATTTCATTGAAATGAAGATCATTACAAGCAGAGGTCCTTGAGACCAATTACAAAAACAAAAAAAATAAATAAAGTCCTACTCAAAGTCAGACTTTGGACTACCAGCCCATGCCAACACGAGGGAGTGCTTCAGATGTTCTATTTTCTTTTTAAGGTCTTGCCTTACCGCCAAGCTCTTCCTAAGCAGTTTTTGAGATCTTCAGAGGTCGTCTTCTACTTTCCTTAGCCTCTTTCTCAAAACTGCAGATTCGGCCTCAGCATCCTTCACTGCATTCTCGTTATAGATTGTCTGGATCTTAAGTTGAAAGAGTTCGGCCTTACACTTTTCATAATTCTTCAAAAGATCTCCAAGGATTCTCGTCAAAGAGGCAACTTCCTCTAGATCCCCTCTTGGATCAGCTTGGACTCTGTCAGCTAGCTGCTTTTGAAGCTGCATCACCTCGATGTTCACCATCTTGAGCTTCTTTTTATAATCATCGATCTGCTCGCACCAATCGATCCGATAGGAATTATGTGCCCTTTTAGCATCATGTAGCTACTTTTGAAGGTCGGAGAACTTCTTCAATCAGTCCCAGTCGAATTTTGCTTGACTCTAAACCCAGGCCAAACCTCTCTCCAATTGGTCGATTTTTTCTTTTGCTTCATGGAGTTTGGCCTCAAGAGAACAAACCTTGGTCATCAAGGTCTAGGATTTCTTGCTAATGCGCTTCCTAGTTTCCTCAAGCTCTTCGTTCAAATGGTTCTTCTTGGCAGTGTATTCTTTGAAGAACTACTTGGAGGATTGGCGAAAGTGATTAATTTCAATAGTAGCCTCAGCATAGTTCCTTTTGCATTTCTAGAGCTCATCTTTAGCTTTCTTCAATTTCTTCTTAGTCTGATGAACTTCTTTCCTCAGACTCTTGATGTGGGCCTTCAAGGAGATACCTTGAGGCTGAGGTTCAGCTTCAGCTGGAGACTGCATTTAATGCATAAAAATATTATGACACCAAGGTATTGTAAAGGAAAGAAATTTAATTTTATTAATTAAAATATTTTAAGTACAAAAAGAAAGAAGAAAAAATAAAAAATAAAAAATATAGCTATTAAAAGCCTCCATCCTCTGGAGGAGGAGCAGCAGACAAGCTCGGTGCGGCTTTGGTGGCCTCAGGTTCTTAAGTAGGCTCGAAGTCACAGCAGGAGGCTTGGTGGATGGAAGATTAGTGGTAGTAGTGGAAGGTCTGACCTTATCATCAGAGCACTCTCCTTCTAGAAAGCAGAGATCAAGCTTGGAGAACTTTTTATCCACGTTCCTCTAGCAGAGTTCGAATCCTTTAATGAAGGCTATCTTAGCAAAATCAATCTTTATATCCTCCATCTCTTTGGAGGCCTTGAAGTCTGAAATAGCTTGATCTTTGGCCTCCGAGATCTGCCTCTCCTTCTCGGTGACTTTGGCCTCTGCCTTCTTCCTTCTCTCTACTTCCAAGGCCAACTCCTCCTTCACCTCTGTCGAAGCCTGTTCAATACTTCGGACAACCTCCTAGAGGTGCTCGACCTCGACCGACTTCTCCTTTAAAAGATGGTCGATTTTGATCTTATGTTTCTTAAGAACCTTCACTGCCTCATCCTTTTGAAGATTGATCACCTTAATGTTGGTGATCAATTGGTGACCCATCTATAGAAAATAAAGTTGATCATGCTAATGATGGAACACACAAATAAGTTGAAAAAGGAAGGATGGGATAGTTACCTCGAGGAAGGTCCCAAGAGAATTCCACGTCCACTGTTCAAAGTTGACATGGACGATATCCATGACTTCTAGCAGGTTACATCCATCAATCAACATTTTGATGACCTTCCAGTCGTTGAAGGAAGAGTCAGTGTCATCGCCATTAGATCCTTCAGAATTGGCTTGGCATCAAATTTTCTTGGCAATGGCTTTCTTCTCCCTCTTCTTCACCCCCTTTTCCCTCTCAGCAAGAGCCGCTAGGGGTTGAACCTTGGTGGGCGGGCTTAAGGCCAATGGAGGTACTGAAACCTTGGGAGTAGTAGCTTCGGTGGGTGCGGCCGAGCTCGAAGCGTTGATCTTTGCCTTCTTGAAGGTCTCTCCAGTCGTACTGCTCTTTCTCTTGTAAACTCGAAGTTCTTTGGATAGCCACTTCAATTCTTCTGAATTTATTTCTACAATAATAGAAAATTAAAGTTGGAAGAAAAATAAAAGAAATAATTAACAAGATTTGGATGAATACCTACTGGATTAAAAGGGCTAAGACCGAGATTAAATAGGATCTGATCATGTAGCAATTAAGATAGTAGAGGAGCTTGGTAGTTTTTCAGTTTATTGGCTGAGTCTAGATCTTCTCTTTCTAACTCAGGAGCTCGACAGATTGAGTCTCTCAGATATCCCCAAGAAGGAAGTCCTAGTTCTAAAGAAAGGCAAGAAACATAGAAGAATTTTTTCTTCCAATTGTGAATGGAAGAAGGGATGCCCTTAAACAACTCATTCTTGCCAAACTAGGAGAACAAGTACCACCAGTCCTTAGCAGTCGGATGGTGTTTGAAAGTGAAGTAGTTGCAAAATAGAAAAATGGTCGGATGGACCTCAACCAAGATATAAAGGGAAAGAAAGCCTATGATAAACCTAAATGAGTTTAGGACCATGGAAGAAAAAGAAATGTTTAAAAATCGAAAGAGAGCTACAACAAAGACAAAAATTGGGAGTTGAAGTCCGACATGGAGAGCTTTGGTGTACAAGCAAAAGCGATCCAGGGGGGAGCACCAGCTCTATCACTTGGCCCGAAAAGCTCTAGTTCATACTTTGAAGGAATCCCATACTGGACCCTTATAAGAAAAAGGTCTTCGAAGTGTAAGGAGCAAGAGATGATCTCAAGTATGAAGGTCAGATGGGATGTTATCCTAAGGTTGGCTTCTTCTCTAGAGATAAGGTCTTGAGAGTTTGGGCCAGCCGGGCTCCTAGAACTAGTGGACCAAGATACTTCGAAAGACATTTGGATTAAACTAAACTTTAAAAATCCTCCAAAAATTAAAAGAAAAGGGCTACGAATTTTTTGAAAAACCTAGGAAGAATAGTAAACTCCTATGAAAAAATCGAAAGGATAAAAACAAGAGAAAAGCAAAGAAATACAAGAAAAGAGTCGAGAGACTAACTTAAGTCGGTCAAAGGACTCAAGGGGATGGTCAAAAAAATGGAAGGTAGATGAAAGAGACATTGACGACCAGAGAAGTTACGATGGAGGAAGAATGGGATGCCCGAAGGAGATGAAGAATAGAAGAAGAAGAAGAAGAAGAAGAAGAGAAGCGCAGGTGTAAGTACAAAGTCTAAAGAGCAGGAGGTGTTTAAATAGCCAAGAAAAAAAATCGGAGGAGGTTATGATTGCAGATCCTCTTTGTCCATTCCCTGCCTACCACGTGTCCCATTCATCATGACTGTAGATGAAGCATTTATGATGCCTTACTTGGAGCTCCGCACTGGGGAGAATTTCGAAAATTAAAGTCTTTTTGAGTCATTCGGTATTAAAGAAACTTCAACATCAGTTGGAGAAAAGCCAAAATCTCTCCATCTTTAGAGAGCGAAAAGACAGAAAAGAACTTCGACAGTCGCAATCTTTGTACCCCCTTCATTCAAACTTCAAACTCGGGAGTAGAGGGACAAGTGTTGGGGGCAAAATAGCTCCCATCGAAGTTCAGTGGAATATCCGGTCTTAGCATGGCCCCATCCAGAGTCATGATAACCATGTCCGAACTTCATTTAAGCCACTCTCTAGTTCCAGCCCAATTCAAGAAGGTCAGCCTTCAGACCTTGCCTACCAGACGACCTTCCAAGTGATGATCCTTTCATCCTCCTCTCGACAACTATATAACTTGTCTAAAGACATACCCAACTTCGGCCAGACAAACTTGAATAGTGAAAAGGATCCCCAATCTAACAGATTCTAATTTCCAGCCTAGAACAAGTAGTAGTCATCTCACAGACATGGGTCCCTTGCACCACCCGATCTCGACTGGCGGTCGACCCTGAAGGCAGCCTAATTCTTCTATCTTGCCAGCAGGTCTCGACCCGAGACTTTGACTGAGTCAGCGAAAGAACCTCGTCGCCAATACAAGTTCGATTCTCAATTTGGAATAAGCGACAACTATCCTACCAATAGTGAACTCCAATAATCTTTCAGGCTGACCTTGAGCATTGACTGAACTCCCAAGAGTCGTTAAGACAACACCACTAAGGAGCTCTAAATCTCAGTATACACCTGACTCAGCTCTTAGTCAATCTCAAATCCCTGTGTTTCGATCGAACTCCTCAAGGCTGTCAAAGATAGCACCAACAAAATCTAGCCAACTATAGGCCCGCCTTCCACCACTTAGAAGCCAACATTCATGTTCAGCCAATCCGACCTTGAATTTTTCATCCTAATATGAATAACCTGCCACTAAGCATGGATGACTCCAGCCTCTCATCCGAACTCTATCAAATAAAACTCAACTATCTACAAGTCACAATAAACGATAGCTAACTCACCGTAACAAACTCCATATGGCCTGAACGATCTATCAATATTCTATTATGACTGTCACTTTTATTTCATTATAGGCTTTGCCTTATGAAGGATCCTCCAGATATATTTTCTTCTCTAAACTCTCATCTCTACTTATATTCTCCTGAGTACTCTATTCTTATTGGCTGAAAAACTAACTTGACTGTCGGAGGATCCTACCAGAGTGATCCATCTTTAGTCTAGACTTCATTTTGCAGGTCTCATCGATGGTCTCGTCTTCTCCAGCTCCAACAAACTCCAGCATTAGCACCATTTTCTACACCAACAAAATTATTCTAAGCTATAAAAAGTAATGAGATAATTATGCAAAATAAGATAATTATTTAGCTATGCAATTAAAATAATCTAGCAAGAAAGTAATCAATAAACCATATATGAAAAGCAATATAAAATAGTAATTTAAAAAAATAACATAAATAAAAAATAGTTAAGCAATTAAATTAAATTGATTGATAATAAAAAATAGATTATTAATCAACATAATAAAGTATGAAAAGCAAATATAGCAAAGAAGTAAATAATAAACCAAGAATTTAAAGTAATAAAATAAATAAATCAGTAAAGTATATAAGATAACTATGCAATAAAATAAAATAATAAAATAAATAAGATAATAAAGCATATAAAGAAGTAAATAAGAAATTAAAAATAATTTTATTATTTTTATTTATTTTATTGAAGCAACCATGCTACAATATCTGATAATAGTGTCATAAATTTGATGCCTATCATTACAGCATAAATAAAAATTAAACCTAATCCTACCATGGGTTAGAATAGTGGTGAATTGGATATCGATTTTTTCAAAGATTGAAGGCTAAGTTATGTTAAATTTAATTAAAAATAAAATTTAAATTAATCTATAAAATAAAATTTTAAATAAGTAAATTAAAAAAATAATTTAAATTTAGTAAATTAAAATAAAAGAATGAAAATAATAATTAATTAGAGTTTTAAGAATTAATTAAAGATTTAAAAAAAAGAAAATTGTCTAGGGTTTTAGTTTTTCTTTCAATATTCAAGTTTATAATTGATTCATGCAATCTTTTCATTATCAATATATAATCTTATGAGATGTCTATTCCTTTGATCAATTTCTAATATAACCTATTCTATCAAGTATGGACCATATCTAATACGATCATAACCCATCTCATAGACATAGATTATTTAGATGATACAATCAAAGAACATAAATATAAATCTTAATTAAATCTATAATTCATCCTAATTTGAGTATAAACCATATCTTTCTATAATCATGATCTATCTCTTTAGTTATAAATTACAAGAAATTAAATATTAAAGCATAAATAAGAAAAGCATGTTAATAATAAATAATCAAATTTTATTGCTTAATAAAAAGATAAATAGGGTTCAAATTACAAACTCTCATACTGAAAATTTCTCTTACTTCTCAAGACACGAAACCTTTAACCGTACATGATTTTGATCTTTCTAGCTTCCGGCATATTCAAATTCCTCGAATGAAGAAAAAGAAAAGAAAAAGAAGAAAGAAGAAGTGAGGAGAGGAGAAGAGAAGAGAGAAGGAGAGGATTTATTCTAGGATTTAGAAAGGAGAGAGGAAGAGGTTTGCAGGGCAAAAATTGGGGGCTAATCCCCCCAAGGGAGGTTTGAAAGGATCTGTGGCATAAAGAGGGATTAAATAGAGGAGAAAATAGGAGTTTTAGAGTTATTTCCAAAGTCTAATTTGAATTTGGATCGAATTCTTCTTACTTAGCTACTTTTTGGCCATCCATTTAAGATCAAATGGATCAAAATCCACTAAATAAATCACTGCAGGCTTCAAATCAATGCCTAAATTAGCTCTGGGCCATCGGATCATGCTTAAGGAAGAGTCTGGACCCTTAGAATGCATTATCAGGGCTTGATGAATTTAAATCAAATCGAAAACCAATTTCATCCATCCAATCATGCTTGGAAATTGATTTTAGCCATTTGATCACATTATCAAGCTATTAGATGCCATCCATTAGCACACAGGAGGCCAAGGGAGTTGGATCAAAATCAAGAACTGGTCCTGACCATTAGATGGCAACCGACAATGATTACAACCATCCATTAGTGCTTGATGGAGCTCCGTTTGTAGACTGCATGAGAGCTTGGTCCACCGCCACATGGTTCCACCCCCTATAAACCACATGAAATCTTGCATCATGATAATGTCAGCCGCTGGGCCGATGGGCTAAGTCGGGTGCTGCATGGGCTGGGTCAGTGCGTTGGCATGCTATAGTGCTAGACCTTCGATTCTTTTAAGCTAGTTTGGCTGGCTGGGATCGCATCGACCGTGGTCACTGGGCTAGCCGACTGAATTGGCTTTTTATTTGTTTATTTATTCTCTTTTAAAACTTCCAACTTTCATTTCTTTTCCATTTTAGCTTTGATTTTCATCAAATTTGATTATTTTTAACCAAAAAATTGAGCTCTTTGCATTGGTGAGTCTCTTTCCTACAAAACATAAGTAAAAATATCAATTCTTTAAAATAAATATTAATTATTATATATTTTAATATTTTTATTTATAAATATATGATAGTTATCAAAGACCTACTTACATCCTATAGGTTTTATGAAGGTTCTGGTAGATTGGCTTGATCAAATCAGATTTAAGCAGCGGAGTTTTAAAATTTTTATTCTAATCCAATCAAATCTGAAGGTTCTCAGATATAATTGCATACATCCAAAACTAAAATGTACATTAAGGTATTTGAAATACCATCTATTTGAGTAGACAATCTACTCGTTGTGATGATCTAAAGCTATCCCGAGGTTCGACTTGAGCCGCATATGCGTCTGGCCTCTACTAGTATCCACTCCGGTCAAATCTAAAGGTCTTCTCTTTCTAGATCTGATTTTTAAAAATTAGATCTAGATCTCCTTATTATGCCTTCGATCCAATCGTCGGCAGCAGTCTGATCAACATACGATCGGGACCTCCTTCATCTTTGACTTGCATAGACAGCACCTCGATGCTCGATGATGCGATCAGTCCAACTCTTGGGCATGGGAGAGAGGAATAAGAGGAGGGAGAGGAGGCATGGAGAAGAGGAGCAGAGCTTGGGCATGGGAGGATTTGAATGGCCAAACACTTTGGCCTAGTCTCTTATTTGTAGAGAAAATAAGAGACCTCGAGTCCTAGGGCTTTAAGCAATTGTTCGGATCAATTTGCTTAAAGTCGAAGGACTCTTCATTAAACCCCATGCCCCCTTCAGATTTTTCATGGCTTTTTATCACACAAAAAGCCTCTCCTTGGCATGCCACATTATCCAGATAAAGTGGTTTAGGCGCCAAGGTTTATCTCCCCAAGTTTGAACTATTTCAAACTCTAGTTTGACTTGTTCAAACTATTTCAAACAAGTTAACCTCCCTAACCTCCCTCCTCTCTATCCTTATCCATATGTGGGTGCATGCCAGGGAGGGAGAGGGCGTGTACCCCATCTAGGTTTCTCTCTCTCTAGATAGTGCATGCCCTAGAGGAGAGAGAGGGGGGGTGCGCTCCTTTTTTGCATGCAAGACCAAGTCAAAAAGGGGGGCGCCAACTCTTGGCACCACCTTGTCCTAATCCTTTTCAAGAGAGATTAGGACAAGGCCTGATCTGACCAGGACAAGGTCCAGTCAGTTTAGAACAAACTCATACAAGGCTTCTAGATGAGCCAAATCTAAATTGACTGAGTCCAAAATAATCAAAAAATCCAATGCAGGAGAAAGTTAGGTCCAATCATGTGCTAGCACGATTTTCTTGAATCTAATTAGATTAAATCCAAATCAATCAAACACGTAAGTCTAATTAATGACATCTAGATCCAAATTCTTGTGTGTGACCCAATAGGTTCAATCCTATATGATAATAGGACATGTCGTGATCTCCATCACCGATATCATCGAAATATCTTTCGATAGACAAGAACTTTTTTTGATTCATCTAATTAGAATTATCGATCATTGAAATAATTTTAATTGATCCCATAATCCACTAATGATACCTAGCAGCATATGGTGGCAACCCATCAAAACTGAATAAGAATCTCTTGGTGCAACTATCATGTGATTGAGTTTTTCTATCATGAGTTCCGATAGAATCTAGGTTAAGGTTCACTCGCCAAACCCAATTCCTGTCATATGATTAAATCATTCAATTCAAGTTTGATGAAAAATTCTAGTAGAAACTTCTTTCTATTATTTCACACTACCATGGCTATGGGCTTTAGGAGTCGATCTCATGATCTCTATAGGACTACTCTATCAAGGTTAATAGATCTCATCTTAGTGCGATCTAATTCCTACACTGAAAATGCTATAGCCAACATACATCTCATGATTTCAAATGGCTAAAAAATTGAGTTATGGTGTATAGTCAAACTATAACACCCTCAAGATGAACTGTCGATGTACCTCAGATCAAAGAACCAGTACATAACTGCAACATCAAGCAAGTCATCGATGGGAAGATAGACTTTCTTATAATTGCTTGAAGTTAGTCATACTTAGTACCTTTATTCTTAACAAGCACTTGTACTTTCACTTCGGTATCTCCACACCATAGATTCAAGACTCATCCATTCTAAGAAAGCGATCGTACACTAATCTTTTAAATCGATCACCATCTTCATGATGATCTTACGATCGAGAGCAATTTATGAGTTAATTATGATAACACGTCTTAAATTCTCAACTCTTGAGAATATGCATTATCATACCTGTTAACCCAATGGATGAATCAAAGACCCATAATATATAAATATGATTAAAAAGATAATCCAAATTTTATTAATAATAAGTTAAAATTATAATTATGCCCTAAGAAAGTATCATAAGTGTTAGCCAATATGGCTTTTAGGGCATACATCTAACAAACTTCAACTTGATCTAAAGCTAATTGGCTACAAATCTAAGTCTCATCTTCTTAAAGTAGGATTCAATCTTTTGTTGGCTTAAAGGCTTCATCAATGGATCAGCCGTGTTGTCTGTGGTATCGACTCTCTCCATCTCGACATATCCCTTCTCGAGGTAATCACGAATGAGGTGGAACCGCCGCTTGATGTGCTTGGACTTTTGGTGAGACCTCGGCTCCTTAACTAGGGCTATGGCACTGTTGTTGTCGTAGTACAAAGACATGACATCAGATGGCATTACTCCTAGCTCTACAATAAACTTTTTGAACTAGAATGTCTTCTTCATAGCTTCCGAGGTAGCGATGTACTCTACTTCCATGGTGGAGTCTGCTATCATTGTCAGCTTAGAACTCTTCTAATTTACAATGCCAGCATCATACAAGAATAGACTTCTTAATGTTGACTTTTGATCATCAATATCAAACATAAAGTCTGAGTCTATATATTCCTGTATTTGGAGTTCTCCATTACTAAAGATAAGAAACATATCTTTAGTCCTTCTTAAGTACTTAAGGATATATTTCACAAAAGTCTAATGCTCTTCATCTGGATTCGACTGATACCTGCTTGTGATACTCACAACATAGATGATATCAGGTCATGTACAAAGCATGGCATACATGAGGCTTCCTATTGCCGAAGCATAAGGGATCTTGCTCATACATTCAATCTCTTTCAATGTGTTAGGGCACATCTTCTTGGAGAGATAAATTCCATGTCTAAAGGGTACAAGATAAATTCCATGTCTAAAGAGTACAAGACCCCTCTTGGAATTTTCGAACCTCTTCAGCACCCCCTCAATGTACATTTTCTCTAATAGGCCTAGCATCCTCTTCGATCTATCTCTATGACCTTGATCCCCAAAATAAAGGATGCTTCTCCTAGGTCTTTCATAGAAAACTTCTTAGACAACTATACCTTGACCGAGGTCAACATAAAAATATCATTTTCAATTAAGAGGATGTCATCTACGTACAATATGAGGAAGACAACAGCGCTCCCACTAACCTTCTTGAATACATAGGGCTCTTCCTCATTATTGATAAAACCAATTGCTTTGATCACATTATTAAAATGAATTCTAGCTTCGAGATGCTTGCTTAAGTCTACAGATGGATCTTTATAGCTTTCAAACCTTGTGATCACCATTACTAGAGGTGAAACCAAGTGACTGTTTTATATATCTTCCTCAAGATATCCATTTAAGAATGTTAATTTCACATCCATTTACCATATTTTATAATCAAAATATGCTACAATAGCAAGTAGTATGCGGATGGATTTAAGCATGGCCATTGGCGAGAAGGTATCTTGATAATCAATGCCTTCACACTGACTATATCCTTTCACCACCACTAACCTAGCTTTGAATGTCTCCACATTTTCATCTGCACCTATCTTTCTCTTAAAGATCTATTTACATCTAATAGGTACAATATCTTTAGGTGGATCTACCAAGGTCCAAATATGGTTCGAGCGCATTGAGTCAATTTCTGACTTCATTGTCTCTTGCCATTTCTCAGAGTCGATATCTGATATCACCTTATCATAGATTTTGGAATCATCTTCATGAATCTCATTTTCTATGAGGAATATTTTCTCTACATCCTCTAAAATAATACTTAAGTATCTCTTGAGAAGACAAAAAATCCTACTTGACCTACAAGGTGGAGGAGGATGTTGTCGATCGACTTAGACTGATCAGGTTTCTTGGCTCGTTGCTCTTGGCTCGTTGCTCTTTGGAGACTTTCTCCTTGAGTCTATCTATCTTTCCATGCCACCATCTTAAATTAACTATTTCTCAAGAAAGATTGCATGTCGACTCACAATCATATTATGGTCCTCAAGAAGATAGAAATAATATTCTAAAGACTCCTTAGGATATCCGATGAATCGAGCTTTAAGGGTCCTAGATTCTAACTTGTCCACTTGCTATCTCTTGATATGGGCCGAACAACCCCAAGTCTTAAGATGACTCAAACTCGATTTCTTACCATGCCATACTCATATAGTGTGGTAGGAATGATTTTAGAAAGAACTCTATTCAGTACATAAATAGCTGTCATAAGACCATATCTCTAAAAAAATTCAAAAAGGACTGTGAAGCTCATCATGAAATGGACCATATCTAATAGGATCTGATTTCTCCTCTCCAAAATTCTATTGAGTTGAGGCATTCCAGATAGAGTCCATTGTGAGACTAAACTATTATTCTTGAGATAGTCCAAAAGATCCTTACTAAGGTATTCACCTCCTCGATCTGATTGAAGAATCTTAATAGGCTTTTCGGTCTATTTTTCTACTTCATGTTTGAATTTCTTAAACTTTTCAAAGGCTTTAGACTTATGATGCATAAGGTATACATATCCATACCAAAAAAAAATATCGATAAAGATAATAACATAGATAAAATCACCTCTGACCGACATATCGAATAGGCCGCAGATATCTGTATACACTAGAGCAAGTAATTTTATGGTCCTTTTCCCACATCCCACAAAAGATAACTTGGTCATTTTGCCCAGAAGGCATGATTCATAAATTGGATATAACTCAAAAATCAACAAATCCATTAGTCCGATTTTCTTTAATTTGTTAATCCTATCTTTTGCTATATGACCTAACCTAAGATGCTATAAGTACTTTTCATTTACACTATCTCTAGGTCGTTTAGATCCTATGACATTTATATTTTGCTCAACATAATTTATAGGTACATTTATATGCAACTGATAGAGACTGTTAATTAAAAAATCACTTTTAATTTTATTTCTTTCATAAAGAATAATACAGTGGTCCTTATTAAAACTAATTACATATCCATCCTATGCTAAATAGGAGATAAAAATTAGATTTCTACTCATAGCGGGTACACAAAAATAGTTCCTAAGTACTAAGATGCTTCCTGACGGTAATCACAGAGGGTACATTTTCATGGCCACAGTAGCAACCTTTACTCTATTTTTTATGCGTAAGATCATCTCTCTATCCCTCAACCTCCTACTATCCTCAAGATCCTATAAAGAAGTGTACAAATGAGCACTAGATCTAGAGTCAAGCGTCCAACTAGATGTAGAAGAAACCATTAGATTTATCTTAATAATGAGCATACCTTTAGAAGGTCCTCCTTCCCTCTTATTCTTCAGCTTGCTAAGTAAGCTGGGCAGTTCAACTTCCAATGGCTGTCAGAGTTGCAGTGAAAATATTTTTCTTTCTCCATAGCCTTCTTCTTTGGCTCTACCTTCTTCTTCTTCTTCTTTTCCTCCATCTTTTGCTTCTTCGCAAACTTATTCTTCTACCTAGAGAACTTTCTTTTAGAAAAAATCTGCTCCATAATAAGAACAAAGCTCCTAAAACTCTTTAAGATCCCTTCAGTAGTCACCAGCATGTTCATCAACTTGGCTAAGGTGCACTGGATCTTATTCATATGAAAGTTTACTATAAATTGCCCATATTAATCAATTAAGGACTACAAAATTAGATCAATCTGCACATCCTTATCCATCAACATTCTGAGCTTCTTAAGCTCCTCTAAGTCCTTGATCATCAACAAGTAATGATTATAGACCGACTGCCCATCACGCATCTATACTTTGAAGAGTCGCTTAGACACTTTGTAGTGCACTATACGACTCTGCTCACCATACAACTCTTGTAGATGAGCTAGCATCTAACTGGCAGTCTTCATGTCTTCATATTTATGCTACAATTCATTAAATATTGAGACCAACATATAGCATCTGACCTTAATGTCATCATCCAGCCACTTCTTATGAGATGCTCTTTAATCAGCAGTCAGACAAACTAATAGAGGAGAAAGGTCCTAGTTTAAGATATAGATCAGCTTTTCGAAACTCAAAATAATTTTAAAGTTCTGGAGCCATTCCTTGAACTTGGGTCCAATCAGACAATTGGTTTCTAAAATTCTTGCTAGGAGGTTGAAAGCAGACATTTTTCTATAAAGAGTCAAAATTTCTAGTTATATTTATATTTGACTTAATCAATTTATTTTAGAAATTTTATTTTAAAATAAATTTAGGCTCCCACTATTTTTTTGGATCCTTACATTTTCTTAGAAGAGATGCAAAAATCTCCACGATCAAAGATTTTTAGTGGATGGTGCGGTCCCATCGATTAGCTCACCATCTCATCTAATAGTTATTGGTGATAAATCAGCTGATGAGTAGACAACTTTTGTTCGATATTTTTTTAAACATATTGCACCCAACTCCGATCTCTAATTCATAAAGCTTACCATGCCCAGAATATTGCTCCACTCCTTAGTTAAGTCAGACCCATCATTTGCATGAAATGGATTCGTGATTGGGACCCTCACCATATCCAAAATGTTGATCCCAACCCTTCCTTCAATCCGTAGCATCCCACGTCTAATAGCTATGGTTGCGTCTTTCCGGTGCAACTGAACCATTGTATCCAACCAAGAGTAATCAATCTTGAGAAGGGCTCGTACAACTACAACAATGGAAGACCGCTAGACTTAATATTTCTTAAAAAGATTTTAATTTAGATCTCTTAATCTTAACTAGTCATAATGGTTATGACTAATCTAGTGGCATGGGTTAGCTTAAATTGTTGGCAACCCAACATAGAACTTGATAAATCCAATTGGCCAGGTAAGTAAGATCGATGGAAGGGATATGCCATTAACTCGATCTTAGATGAATGATGAGCGAGTAGCTCCCCAATAAAAACCACCAGTTGTATCTACCAAACTTACCTTAGACACTAATTTGTCAATCTAGAACTGATCGAATTCGCCTACAATCTAGGCTTGAACATGGAGCTAGATTAGGTCTTGAGATGATCGATCACATATAACTGTAAATCGATCTTGACCAAACTTAGAACTATTAGGCTGGTCAATTTAGCACTCTTCATCCTACCTAACCAACTCTTGATTTGGTTTGATCAACCACTCAAGCTAGACCTAATCAAGCTACCCACACCTTGAACCCATGTTTTATGAAGGTGTCTTAGATCTTTAAACTCTCAATTTTTAGATCTAATTGGTTTCATAACTTAATTCTTCATTAAGTTTAATAGGGTTCAAAATAACAAAGCATGAAAATATATCCTAGAATTTTTGTATCTAGGGTTTAGCAGAAAGTAAGTTTTGATTTTTCTGATTGAGGATAGACATGCAGTACCCCTACATGCCATGAGAGCATCCCATCGAATGAAAAGTGAGGGCCTTTAAATCCTTCTTACTCTTATGACTGGACGGCCAAGAAAAATACCTTAATCAGAAAATAATTTACTACTACTACTAGAACTAGATCTATAATATATATCATATATATGAATTTAGATCTATTCTAATCATGCTTTGCATACATCTCATGTATCATCTCAGATTACATCTCATGTAATAAAAAATAGATTTTATTTTGATCTCATCAAAAAATAAATTCAGATCTAAGCAATCTAGATCTAGAATCTAGAACCCTGCTCTGATACCAACTGAAGGTTCTGCTAGATCAGCCAGATCGGATCAGATTTAAGCAGTAGAGTTTTAAATTTTTTATTCTAATCTGATTAGATTTAAAGGTTCTCAAATCTAATTATATACATCTAAAACTAAAACATACATTATGGTATTTGAAATACCACCTATTTGAGTAGAAAATCTACTCACAGCGATGATCTAAAGCTATCCCGAGGTTCAACTTGAGCCGCGCACACGTCCGACCTCTACCAGTATCTACTTGGATTAGATCTAGAGGTCTTTTCATTTTAGATCTAATTTCTAAAAATCAAATCTAGATCTCCTTGTTGTGCCTTCAATCCAATCACTGGAAGCAGTCCGATCGACACATGATTGGGATCTCCTTCATCTTTGACTTGCATGGACAGCACCTCGACGCTCGATGATGCAATCAGTCTAACTCTTGGGCATGGGAGAGAGCAACAAGAGGAGGGAGGGGAGGCATGGAGAAGAGGAGAAGAGCTTGGGCATAAGAGGATTTGAATGGCCAAACATTTTGGCCTAATCTCTTATTTATAGAGAAAATAAGAGACCTGGAGTCCTAGGGCTTTAAGCAATTGACCAGATTAATTTGCTTAAAGCAGAAGGACTCTTCATTAAACCCCACACCTCCTTTAGATTTTCCATGGCTTTTTGTCATACAAAAAGCCTCTCCATGACAAAAAGCCTCTCCTTGGCATGTCACATTATCTAGATAAAGTAGTTAGGCACCAGGGTTTATCTCTCCAAATTTGAACTATTTCAAAGTCTAGTTTGACTTGTTCAAACTATTTCAAATAAGTTAACCTCCCCAACCTCCCTCCTCTCTATCCTTATCCATATGTGGGTGCACACTAGGGACGGAGAGGGCGTGCACCTCATCTGGGTTTCTCTCTCCAGATAGTGCATGCCCTAAAGGAGAGAAAGGGGGTGCACTCCTTTTTCGTGTGCAAGACTGAGTCACAAAGGGGGGCGCCAACTCTTGGCACCCCCTTATCGTAATCCTTTTCAAAGGAGATCAGGACAAGGCCTGATCGGACCAGGACAAGGTCCAGTCAGTTTAGGACAAATCCATACAAGGCTTTTGGATGAGCCAAATCTAATTTGACTGAGTCCAAAATAATCAAAAAATCCAATGTAGGAGAAAGTTAGGTTCAATTGTATGTTAGCACGATTTTTTTGAACCTAATTAAATCAAATCCAAATCAATCAGAGTACATGAATCCAATTAATGATATTCAGATCTAAATCCTTATTTATGTGATCCAATAGGCTTAATTCTATACGATAATGAGTCGTGATCTCTATCACCGACATCATTGAAATACCTTTCGATGAATTAGAACTCTTTCTAATTCGTCCAATTAAAATTATCGATCATCAAGATAATTTTAATTGATCCCATAATCCATCAGTGACATCTAGCAGTATATGATGGCAATCCATCAGAACTGAATAAGATTCTCTCGGTGTAGCTATCGTGTGATTGGGTTCTTCTATCATGAATCTTGATAGAATCTAGGTTAAGATTGACTCGTTAAACTCAATTCCTATCATATGATTAAATCATTTAATTCGAGTCTATTGTGAAATCCTAATAGAAACTTCTTTCTATTATTTTATACTACCATGATCATAGATTTTAGGACTCGATCTCATGATCATCATAGGATTACTCCTCTATCGAGGTTGATAGATCCCATCTTGGTGTGATCCAATTCCTATAATGAACATGCTATAACTAACATACACCTCAGAATTCTAAATAGCTAGAAAATTAAGTTACGGTGTAGTCAAACTATAACACCCTCAAGATAAACTGCCGATGCACCTCAGGTCAAAAAATCAGACACACAACTATAGCATCAAGCAAGTCATCGACGAGAAAGTGGACTTTCTTATGACTGCTCAAAGTTAGTCATGCTCAATATCCTTACTCTTAACAAGCATCTATACTTTCACTCTGATGTCTTCATACCATAGATTCAAGACTTGTCTATCCTAAGAAAGCAATCATACACTAATCTTTTAGATTAATCACCATCCTCGTGATGATACTATAATCGAGAGCAATCTATGAGTTAATTATGATAATACATGTCTTAAATTATTAACTCTTAAGAATATGCATTATCATGCCTGTTAACCCAATGGATGAATCATAGACACATAATACACAAATGTGATTCAGAGAATAACCCAAATTTTATTAATAATAAGTCAAAATTATAATTATTCCCTTAGAAAATATTATAAGTGTCAGTCAATCTGACTTTTAGGGCATACATCTAATATTTTATTCCTTCAGATGGATCAACTAATATCCATACATTATTGACCTTTATGAAATTCATTTCAAATTTTATGGCCTCAAGCCACTTATCAGAGTCAGATCTCTACATTGCATCCATGTAGGTAATCGAATCCTCATCATTCTCATCAAATTTGATAGGATCACCATCCCAGATTAGAAATTCATAGTATCTATCTGGCTGATACGGTAATTTATCGGATCACCTTAAGGGTGCACGTACATTGGACTCCAAATTTGATCTAACCAAAATCGATTTAGGTTCAATTACTGATATCAGTTCTTCTGCCTACTGAACTTCCTCAAGTTCAACCTTAGAAACATATGTTCCATCACCAAGAAACTTCTTTTCTAAAAAGATTGCCTTAAGACTGATGAACACCTTTTGTTCATCAACAAGGTAGAAGTAAAATCCTTTGGTTTCTTTCGGATATCCTATAAAGTTGCATTTGTCAGATCTAGATCTGAGCTTATCCATTATTAAACATTTGACATAAACCAGATATCCCAAAATCCTAAGGTGTGTGAGTACTGGCTTACGCCCTATCCATGTCTCATATGGTGTTTTAGCTATAGATTTACTCAAAATTCTATTTAAAACATAACAAGCTGATTCAAGCACATATCCTTTAAAAAAGATCAGTAGACTAGCAAAGCCCATCATATAACAAATCATATCCAATAGGATTTAATTTCTTCTTTTTGACACACCATTATGCTATGGTGTCTCAAGAGAAGTCCATTAAGAGAGAATTCTATTTTTTTCTAGATATTTCAAAAATTCACCACAAACGTACTCATCCTCTTGATCAGATCGAAGAGTTTTAATACTCTTTCCAATTTGTTTCTCTACTTCATTACAAAACCATTTGAATATTTCAAACAATTCAGACTTATGTTTCATCAAGTAGACATATCCATACCTAGATAGGCCATCCATGAATATAATAAAATAGTGATATTCATCTCTAACACTAGTACTCATAGGTCCATATATATCAGTATGTATTAAATCTAGAAGCTCACTGACTCGCTCATCCTTTTTAATAAAACATGACTTGGTCATCTTTCCAAAAAGACAAGATTCACAAGTAGACAATGATTCAAAATCATTTACTTCGAGAATTCTCTCTTGAGTCAACCTGTTCATCCTACTCTTGTTAATATGATCTAGCCTATAATACCAAAGGTAGGCATCAAATACGCTATCTATCATAGGACATTTACCAGACGAATAGACCATATTAATAGGCTATGATAAAATATAAATTTCATTATTCAATTATCCATTAATCATAATAATATCATTCAAAATGACATTGCAAAAGTTTTTCTTTATTGATATTTCATAACTGTCTTTGGCCAAAAGGCCTACAAAAATAATATTCAATAAAAAACTTGGATAAAAGTAACATTCACTAAGAACAACTACTGGAGAATTGAATACAAGCTTAATGATCCCTAATGCTAGAATTGGAACTGATCTTCCATCTCCAATATTTAGGAATCTTTTGCCTTCTTCAAATCTCCTACTGACTTGTAAATCCTACAATAAATTGCAAATATGATAAGAGCTTCTGGTATCTAATACCCAAGTAGTAGTATCATATAAAAAGAAGTTGCAATGAGTTATCATATAATTACCTTACGAAGCAATTGATTGCTTCTTTTTTGGCCTATTCGAGTCTAAGGAGGCAATGTACTGAGGATAGTTCCGCTTCTAGTGTCCATACTTCTTACAGTAGAAGCATTCTACCTTGCTCTAGTCGGACTTAGGTTTCTTGGTCAAATCCTGCATAGATGTCCCAGCATGTTGCTGCACCTTCTTACCTTTCTTCTTCTTGTTCTTCTTCCCTTTCTTAAAGGACTGACAACCAAAAGAAGATCCTCCTACTATATTTATCTACTCCTTATGGAGCTGGTGATCCTTCTCAAAGTTCTGCAGCAATCTTAGCGAACCATGATAATTGACTGCAGGCTTTGTCATTCGATAATAAGTAAGGAACAGAAAGTAGGACTTGGGCAAAGAATTCAGAATGGCATCTTTTCTAAGCTTCTCATGCAAGAAAAAGCCAAGCTTGCTCAAGCACTCAATCAACTTGATCATGTACAATACACGACCAATGACTGACACTCTATCCCTCATCCAAAAGTTGAAGATAGCATAAATACTCTTATATCTCTCAAAGTCATCGAGAGTACCAAAAGACTCGTTCAACATTTGAAGTATGTCCTCTGGCTGAGTGTTCTTGAACCTACGACTAAAATTATTGCTCATGGCTGCCAATATGATACAATGCACCATGATACGATTGTTAAGTCACTTCTGGTAAGTATCTCGAATCGTGCCATGAGCATTCCAAGCTAGCTCCTTAGGTACTGGATCTATCAGAATGTATAGAATTTGCTCATGCTCCAGGACTATCTTCAACTTTCGATACCAATATCAAAATTTGGTTCCATTAATTTATTACTATCTAACAGCGATCGAAGCGATAGGGTAGTGGCCAAAACTGCACAAAAAAAAAATCCAAAAATCTAATTAGTATGTGAATTAATAAGCCTAAAGACTTGGACTTTAGTCTAAAGGTTCTTCCACTATTTTATACAAATTGATAGCCTCTACCTCCAATTTGAGGAATTATCTTAATTTCTTTATGGGTACTAGAATTCACACAGACTACACACAAGCTCAACTTTGGTCGGCCAACCCATATGCATCTATGGGTAGGTTCTTAATCAATTACTTTTTTAAATAATTTCTAGTAATTAATTTTATCTTAAAAGCTAATTCAATAAGCTTTGGCCTCTACTGAAAAAGTTTGGTTAGGTCCAACCATTAATATGATCATACTTAGTGCATCTAACCAACGAATGATTTGGTCTGACTTTGGTCAGCCAACCTAACCACCATTAGAGAGATACAACCAAGTTATTATATTATGAATGATAATTCTATTAGTCAATAAGCACCAAGCCTTTAGATCTCCAATGATTATTAAACTAATGGACCCATTATCATCCAACTTAATGGGAGGGTATGATCTAGTTATCTTCATAACTATTTCATTTTTAAGAATCTAATAATTTTAGAGAATTTAATTCATACATTTAAAGAAGAGTGAAGAAATTGACTAGTTAATTATAATCCTTCCACTGACTTTACCAAGTCAAATCAAAGAGGAATAGATTCAAGCCGATCTAAGGGCACCTAAATTAGTTACACTGATTTACCTAATTGACATGGGTTAGCATGAATTATTAAGTAATCTAATTAAAATCTAATCCACCATATCGATCAGATAAGTGAGATCGATGGGAGGGATATGCCATTAACTCATCAAAGATCGAATCCATGTGAGTTGCTCCTAACTAAAAACCATCGATCAAGACTGCTAAACTTACCTTAGACACCAACTAGTTAATTAGTTTTGACTCGATCAGTCTAATAATCTGAGCTCGACCGTTGAGCCAAAATCAAGTCCATTTGGTTCTTATTAAAGACATGGACTTGACCAACTACAACTATTGCAATTGATCTAGAGTGTCTTTGACCTAATCTAAGATAACATTTGATTAGATTTGATCAACTACTCTTTATTAAGTCCATTCTTTAATTCTAAACTTAGGTCTAACCTAATTAAATGACCTAATATGCTAACCTATTAACCCATTAACCCATGTGTTATAAAAATATCTTAGGATCTTCAATTCATAATCCTAGATCCTAACAAACAAGTCTTAATTCTTAATTAAGTTCAAGGCTGATGAGTTGGGATTTGGTATCTCAGAACTAATTTTTGTTTGCATGTATATTTTAAAAATAAATTTTAAAAATAAATTATAAATTAATTAGATCTAATCTAACAATATTCATGATTTATATTCTTAGATCAGCATATACTAAGATAACCTCTCTACTGGAAGAGATAAATCTTACAGCAAGACAATCTTTAAATTAGTATGTGTGATCTATTATTTTTAGATTTTTATTGAAGGATTCATTTAGATCTAATCTAAATAATCAAAATTAGATCCAAACATGCATGTAAATCATGTTATAAAGAACCTTGCTTTGATACCACTGAAAGAAAACTGGCAGGCATTCTAAGCATATTTTAAAACTTTTTTAAAGCAAAAATAAAAGATTAAATATTTTAATCTATTTTATATGCTTAAAATTAATTCTAAAATATCTACATAAGAATTTATAATATGAAAAATAGTATGCATAAAAATCTAAAAAATAAAATTCCAACATCAATCACATCGATATAGTATCCTAGATCTAACTTTTAGATCTAACAACTTAAGTTCAGAACTTTATATCTAAGCATTGGTCGTTGATGTCTACTTCAAATGTGAAGATCTGAAGGTTGCTCACAGCTGCATAGGATGTCCGGCCTCTATGAATTATCCACTTGAAGTCCTGCACTGATCCGGTCTTCCGAGACTGCTAGATCATGCGAAGATCGTATGATGGGCAGATCTGATTTTTTCTCATTCTTCAAATCTCTCAAACTTTTCAAAGTCAAAGATGAGTCACTAGAGGATGTGGAAAGAGGAGGAAAAAAAAAAATAAACTTTCTTTCTGATTTTTCTTTCTCCCAAAACAAAATCCTAGAACTAGGTCTAGTTCTCTCACCCTAGAGAAGAAAGATCTCTTCTCTTTTCTCACATGCCTTAAAGGCTCCCCACCCTGATACCTCATGCCCCTTTGGAGTTTTCTACCCACTCTCTTTCAAGTTTTCACATGGAATATGAATTAAAGGTGGCACACAAAAGATAGAGGCTTAAATAGAGTGGGCGGAAACATAGGATAGGGCTAAAACTTTGTTTCTCATTCAATCCAAACTCCTTTTGGATTGGAATTTGAAACCAATAAAACTTTATCCAAGGAGGGCATGAGAAAGCTTTAGATGTGGACTTCTTTCACATGCAAATCAATATTTTCATGAGAAAAATAAAAGGCATGAGAAAAGATGGCGCAAAAGAGAGTTGGCACATGGACTAGTCCAACTAGTTTGGACTCTTCTTTCTTCATTTGATTCCAACCAGATTAGAACCAAATTTGTAAGATTAAATCTAATCTAATTAGGCTTTAAATTAATTTAATTAAATTCTAATCAAATCAAAATTTGATTGAGTCAAAGTTCTAATCAAATCATGAACCAATCTTTCTTAGCGATTATGTCATCTCATAACCTAATCGGGCTAAATCAAATTGAATCTAATTCAATTAGAATTGATCCAAACTTCTTTACTTAATCAAATTGAGCTAATTAGCAATCATATTACTAACTAATCCTTCAAAGATAGAGTTCTAATCGAGTAGGACTCCTAGTCATAGAATCTCCATCCAATGAAACTTCTGACCATAGAGTCTCCATCTAATGGGACTCTTGATCAGAAAGTTCCAACACTACAAGAAAAATAAATATTATCAATGGTATTAACGATGATAAAATATTCCATCGCTAAAATGATTTTTTTCAACCACAACACCAACTAAAACAATAGCGGCGGCAATATTAATATTAGCGACGATGAACGCCATCTCTAAAAGTCTAAAAATTTAATAAAAATATTTAAAAATAATAAAATATTAGTGACAGCATATTTTGATTATTAGTGATAAAGAATTTATCGTCGCTAATAACATACTATTAGCGATGGCTAAGTTAACTATTAGCGATGATGCAAGTCATCGCTAAAATTATTTAAATTTTTAAATAATTTTATAACATAAAATAGATATTGCCAATAGCAATTTTGAATATTAGTGACTAAGAAATTACCATCGCTAATAATTTTTTAAAAAAATAACTTAGGGAGAAAAGATTATTTTAAAATTTTATTGATGATGAAATTAGTGATGGATGATTAGTTGTTGTTAATAAAATAGGAATTAGTGACAGAAGTAGTGATGGAATATTTTTGGTTACTAATAATCCAGACCATAACTCAATTCAATTCAAACCTGATTCAAATCCAATTCGAAATTCTACCAAATCTAATTAAATTAGACTTTGAATTCAAATCCTACTTAGATTATAAAATTTAATTAACTTCAAATTAGATCAAGATTAATTAAATTAAATCTGATTTAAATCAATTAGGAGAAATTAATTTTCATTTGGATTCAATTCAAATTCAAATCAAAATTCTATCAAATCTAATTCAATTAGACTTTCAATTCAAGTCCTACTTGGATAATAAAATCTAATTATCTTCAAATTAAGTCAAGTATAATTAAATTTAATCTAATTTAAATTAATTAAGAGAAATTAGTTTTCAATTTGGGTTCATTTTGAATTTAATTCAAAATCCTATCAATCCTAATTCAATTTGATTTTTAATTCAAGTCCTACTTGGATAGTAAAATATAATTACCTTTAAATTAAGTTAAGTCTAATTAAATTTAATTTGATTTAAATAAACTAGAAAAAATTAATTTTTAATTTATATTTAATTCAAATCTAATTCAAAATCCTATCAATCCTAATTTAATTAGACTTTTAATTCAAGTCCTACTTGGATAGTAAAATCTAATTACCTTTAAATTAAGTCAAGTCTAATTAAATTTAATCTAATTTAAATTAATTAAAAAATAATAATTTATAGTTTGGGTTCGATTTGAATCAAATTCTAACCAGATTCAAATCTAATTCAAAATTCTATCAAATTTAATTCAATTAGGCTTCGAATCCAAATCCTACATAGATTATAAAGCTCAATTGATCTTAAATTAAGTTAAAATTAATCAAAATAAAGTTAATTTAAATTAATTAGAAAAAAATAATTTTCAACTTGGATTCAATTCAAATCTAATTCGAATTCGATTCGAATCTAATTAAAAAATCTGTCAATCCTAATTCAATTAGACTTTAAAATCTAAGCCTTACATGGATAGTAAAATTTAATTATTTTTATATTAATTCAAGCTTAATTAAATTTAATCTGATTATAATCTATTAGGAGAAAATAATTTTTAATTTAGGTTTGATCCAAATACAATTGGAACTCGCTTCAAATCCAATTCAAAATATCCTATCTAATCTAATTCAATTAGACTTTGAATCTAAGTCCTAATTAGATTATAAAATTTAATTACATTCAAATTAAGTCAAGTCTAATTAAATTTAATATGATTTAAATTAATTATAAGAAAATAATTTTCAATTTGGGTTCAATTGGATCTAATTTAAATCCAATTCAAAATCATGTCAAACCTAATTTAATTAGACTTTGAATTCAAGTTTTACTTGAAATATTAAAACCCAATTAGCATCAAATTAAGTCAAGCCTAATTGAATTAAATTTAATTTAAATTAATTAAGACTTGATCCATAAATTAATTAAGTTAAAAAATTTAATAAAATCAAATATTAATTTTTAACCATCCAAAAAATGAATTAAGGGGATAAAAAATTAATAAAAAAAATTATTAGTGATGGCTTTAGTGACGGCATGAGTACCATTGCTAATAATATAAAAAATATTATTTTTATTATATAATTATTAGCGATAGAAAGATTATTATCGATGAAATCTACCGTCGCTAATAAGTTTTTGTATATTAGAGACGATAAATGGTTATTAGCGATGACATATGCCGTTGCTAATAATCTTTCCATCTTGTTTTTGCCCATCCCGCTACATGCCCTCATTTTTCTCTATGCCACCGTCTGCTGCCCTCTCGTTTCCCCCCACACCACCATCCACCGCATCCTCATTTTTCCACCACCCCCCTCGTGCCCTCCACCATTTTTATCCGCCACCTCCACCGTCCTCTCCCACACCCTTCGATCCCCCAACCACCCCCTCTCTTTCCTAGCCGATGGCCTCCCCTCGACTGCACCCGACCCACCTTTTCAAGCCTCCAGTCGCCTCCCACCTCCCCAAGCACCTGGCCATCTCAATCCCTCCGACTGCACCCGATTCGCCTCCCCGAGCCGCCTCATCCAGCCCTTTCTCCCTCCGGCCGCCTCCCCCCTGCTACCTCCTACCTCCTTCCCAAAACCCCCGATCGCCTCTTGCCTCTCCAAATCCTCAGACATTTGGTTCCTCCACCACCCTCCTCTCCCCCACAGTTCTGTTCTCCTACCACCCCCTCTCTCCCTTGGCTGGCAACCTCCCCCCGGCTACATCCGATCGCATTCTCGAGAATCCGACTGTCTCCCACCTCCTCGAGCACCCAGCCATCTCGATCCCTCCAACTACACCCGATTCGCCTCTTCGAGCTGCCTCATTCGACCCTCTCTCCCCCCAACCACCTCCCTCCGACTACCTCCTACCTCCTTTCCAAAACCCCCGGCTGCGTTCTGCCTTCCCAAACCCCCAGCCATTTGGTTCCCCCGCCATCTCCTCTCTCCCCTGACCGACAGCCTCCTCCGGCTGCACCAAGCCTACCTTTCCAAGTCTCCGACCACCTCCTTCCGACCACCTCGATCCCCCCGACCCACCTCCCCAAGCCGCCTCACCTAGCCCTTTCTCCACCTAGCCACCTCTCCCTGGCTGCCTCTGGCCTCCCCGAATTTTTTGACCATTCAGTTTCCCCGCCACCCTCTCCCCCCCATCATTCTGTTCCCCCATCATCCCCTCTCTTCCCTTGGCCGCCTCCTGCCTCCTTGCCCAAACCCTTGGCCGCCTCCTACCTCCCCGAACCCCCAGTCATTCGGTTTCCCTCCCACCCTCCTCTCTCCTACCATTTTGTTCCTCCGCCACCCCACTCTCCCCCCAGTCGGCTCCTGCCTTTTTCTCCGAACCTCTAGCCACCTCCTACCTCCTTGAACCTCCATCCCTTTGGTTCACCTGCCACCCCCTCTCTCTCCTGATCATCTCCCTCTGGCTATACCCGACCCGCCTCCCCGAGCCTCTGAGCACAAGCTCCCATCCGAGGCCGCATTCTTAAGCCTTAGTCCTGCTCATCTATACCTCCTCATGCCTCAATTCCTACGTGCCAACCCATGCCTCAGTCATGTATGGTAGCCTTCTTCTATTATGAGTATTAGCGATGATATTAGCGACAGCTAATACCATCAATAAAAATATTTTTTTATTTAAATTATATTAATTAAGCATAATTAGATATTAAAAATTATTTTTAATATGTATTAATTTATACAAAATTTAGATTTCGATAATGAAAGCGCTCAAATCGAGAGAAGGTTTGGCTGCAAACACGAGACTGAGACATGCCCTGCATGCTTCGGTCTCAGCATGCAGCATGCTCGAATCGAAGGAAGGTTCAGGCAACATTACAAACACTAATCTGAGATGTACCCTGTATGCTCCAATCTCAGCATGCAGAGCGCTCAAATTAAGAAAAGGTTTGGGTAGCATTACAAACACCGACCTGAGACATGCCTTGCATGCTTCGATCTCGGTATGCAGAGTGCTCGAATTAAGGGAGGTTTGAGCTATAAACACAAGGCCAAGATGTGCCCTACCCACTTTGATCTCGGCATACAGCGTGCTTGAACCGAGGGAATGATCGGGCAACATTACAAACACCGATCCAACATGTGCCCTGTGAACTTCAGTCTTGGTATGCAGTGCACTCAAACTGAGAAAAGGTTCGGTCTACATTGCAAACACAGGCTCGAGACGTGCCCTGCATGCTTCAATCTTGGCATGCAACACACTCGAACTAAGAAAAAGTTCAAGTCGCATTCCAAACATAGGCTCGAGACGTGTCCTGCGCGCTTTGGTCTCGACATGTAGAGTGCTCAAACTGAGGGAAGGTTTGGGCTGCATTGCAAATATGAGCCCGAGATGTAGATTTATGCTAAATTATAAGCATTGATGCTTGTATGGAGATTGATTCATGGTAGATAATTGCAAGGGCTTCGAAGGCTCTACTTATCCAAGATCTTGCTGATATGCAAGTGCAAGAGCTTAACGGTGATAGGCTCAAGCATATGATTAGCACATTTGGTAGATTTGATCTGATTATTGGTGGATGTCCATGTAGTAATCTTTTAGATAGCAACCATCATAGTCATGATGGATAGAGTTGTTATGGTTATAGTCATGCTTATCCTCTATAGGGTTGCTATCCCCTAAAGGCTAAGTAAGGCTATAACTATAGCAACCTCTATAGTCTATCACGACTATGGCGGTTGCTATCTGAAAAGTTATTACATGGGCTTTCACTAATAACTAGATCAAATTAACCAAATGTACTAATCATATGCTCGAGCCTGTCACCGTTAAGCTTTTGTACATCAGTAAATGTATTAGATAAGTAGAGCTTCTCATCCGCGTATATTGTCTCCCACGTCTTTCATGCAGGTACCAATACTTGTAGTTTGGACTTGGAGCTTACCACATAACTAGACGTGCAAGCAAATAAATTTTATTTTTAAGTTATTATTTTATTTTTTAATAAAATTTATATTTTTGATTTGCAGCTCGAGGAGGCGGTCAGGGGCTTGGAGATAGAGGCTATGATGACTACCTGTGCGAGGTGCACCTAAATGGAGGTGATGCATTTTGTTCTTGTTGTTGTATGGTCAAGTTTGGATGGTATGTTACATTGCAGACAACCGCTTGTAGCCATCTCACCATACTTTGGTATAGAAGAACTTGCAATGCAGGACAAGCTTGGATGGTCTGTTATATTATAGACAACCGCTTGCAACCACCTCATGATTAAAGGTGCAAAGAAATGTGCAATGCCTTATATTTCAATGGCAGATCTAAGCCTTCATCATATTTTCATGTACTGAGATTATCATGTACTGCTAGATGAGAATCAAACAATGCTTAAATCAGGGGATCAACAGACCAACACATTATCACGTATTGTTGGATGAGAATTATTTTTGGGCTAATACATTGCAGATGCTAACTAACAATCTTTATTACATGTGAGTTAAATTTTGATCATCTTGTTATATTTTGATAGATATATATTTTGTTTGAACCAATTTTTAAGTCATCTACTTGCTTTAGTTTTTATTTTTATTTTTAGATATTATACATCATGTCTTTTAGAGGTCAAAGCTGTTTCAGTCAAAGATAGCGCTCTCGAGAAGAGAGCGATCATGCAGCCATCTTGCATAGTTTCTTACATCTCATACCGGATGATAGGAGGTCATCAATGATCCCATGGTCATATACAGTAGTGACTGGCTCACAAACATAGAATCATGGTCGAGGACCTCCTCGGCTCATGGCACCTCCGACTCGACCGGAGGATAGATAACTCATCCACGTTCAAAGCCACTCGTAAGTACTACAACTTCAATTAATATGTTTCTAATTTAGCAAACTAGAGTTAATATTTATTATTCAAATCAATTTTGCAGCACGTTTAGAGAGTCTGGAGTATCTCGTGTGGTTACTGGCATCATCTGATGCTTGATGCCGGGGCCGATGAACAAGTTTTTTAGCTGACATCTGGAGCACGTGATGCAGTTTAGGGGATATTTTTGGTAAGTTAAAACTAGTTTAATTTATAAATTTTTGATATATTGGTATTTTAATTACATATAAATATATGCTTGCTTCTATCTTGCAAAACTACTACCGATTCGAGAGTCCCCGGGATGAGGAGGCTGGCCATCAGATTTTTGAGGAGGTGACCACATAGAGGCTCTGAGATGGCCTCTGTAGTCTTAAATAGTCCGCCATCCAATACTCAGGTTCTCAGTCACCATCGAACTAGAGATCCTTCATGGATCACTAGATGCGGGTAGACATATAGCAAGCCCTCTGCAACCAGTGGAGCAGTGAGGAGTACTTTGGTAGGCGGCAGAGGGTCTGACAGAATCAGACCACCCAACAGGATCCGATCAGACATACGGATGGTTCGATCGACATACATATTATGGTCGACAGACTAGTAAGAAATCAATATCAAAGCTCTTTACTAGAGTTGTAAAAACTCTTATATGCATATTTTAATTAATTTAATTTTATTATTTACTTATTATAGGTATGGAAGCTGGGTCATCCACCAGACCTGCTGTAGTTATGGTGGGCCACACACCAATCTAAAAGGATCGGTGACTACTTAGATTCTACGTCGCGATGGATCGTGGTAAGAACTTCAAACTTTATTTACTAATTAAGTTATTACATGATCTAATTTTTATATTATAACTAATATATTTCTTAATCGTGTAGACGTGTCATTGCTTAGAGGTATGGTGATGACTTATCTTCTCGCCCCCCCTTAACCTTACGGGATGGCTCAGTGCCACCACGGCGTAAGTAGGAGCTGGGTCATAGAATTCGACCACAACTTCAACCCTCCACCATCTTGATAGCCTTCAGTATCCTCACAGACCTCAACATCTCAAATCTGAAGTGATGCGCACATGGAGGAGGCCATGCAAAGGCTTTTGAGCCAGCAACCTCAAAGCCTCTTGGATGCCATCCACAACACGGTCGTAGAGCTTCTCCAAGACCCACAACTACACGACCAACTGGGCTCATTATCCTATCCATCACATCAGATAATTATATTATTAAATTATTTTAATTATTTTAAATTTTAATTCTTAGAAGTTTTGTATATTTAGGTTTGAATCTAGAAAGGGGATCTAGGGCTAAAATTCAATCTAACTGTTCAATCGATGGATCGGAGGTGTCTATAGCTCCTATTATCAAATAAAATATGTAGAAATAATCTATTCGAAAATCGAAAGAGTGTATCGAAAGATACACCTCCGTATCAAAAGATACACCTCCGTATCGAAACTTATTAATAATTTTTTATTTTTTTTATTACAGAATGCTGGGATATTTGGCTCTCATCCATCAGCTACTAGAGAGGAGCAGGAGGAGGAGAAGGCAGAAGATGATGAGGATCAGACCTAATTTTTTTTTGGATGTATCATATTTTTTTGATGTACTATAATTTTTATACTTGTTGGTGCAGAAATCCATCCTCGCCGGAGGTTGCCGAAATCGAGGCCGCTGAGGTCACCGCCGGGGACCTGCAAAACAAAGTCCCATCCGGAACCGGTGGGGTGGTGGCTCCGGCAGGACCCTCCGACGATCAAGTTAGTTTCCGGCCAACAGTAATGGAGTGCTCGGAACGTGTTCCGAAGCTTAGAGATGAGGAGGAGAGCTTAGAGAGTCGAGAGATCAGAGAGCTTAGAGATCCGAGAGCTTCCCCTTAGTGTGTCGGGAGGGTCCTTTATAGTGGAGCTTGATGGTGACAACTGCAGCCGCGTGCTGGCGGGCCGCTCGAGGTTCGGCGGAGTCAGTCTCATGGGCTGGTGCCGTGTGCGGCGGATTGAGGGTGACCGCTGAGGAGTTCGGTCGCTTGGAGTCGGTCCGAAGGAGTTCGGCCGCTTGGAGTCGGTCCGAAGGAGTTCGGCCGCTGAGAGGACTTCATTGAAGCTCGGCCGCTTGGAGTCGATCCGTAGGAGTTCGACCGTGGGGAGTCTGAAGGAGTTCGGCCGTGGGGAGTCCGAAGGAGTTCGGCCGTGGGGAGTCTGAAGGAGTTCGACTGTGGGGAGTCCGAAGGAGTTCGGCCGCCCAGGAAGTTCGGTCTCGACGCTGGGAGTCCGGGAGAAGCTCGGGAGCTGACCAGTTCGGCCTACTGGAAGAAGCTCGGCCGCTGGGAGTTCGGCTGAAGCCCGTCTGCCGAAGCTCTTCTGCGGCTACTGGTTACATTGGGCTGAGCGTCGGGTCGGGCTTCGGCAGGAGCGGGATTTATCCCCAACAGTAGCCCCCCCACTCCCGAGTTCAAAAATTGAAGGAAGGGAGTACCAAAACAGGCGACTGCCGAAGTCTTCTTTCAGGCTCCGCATTTGTTGCAGCTGAAGCTCGGGGGAGGTCTCATCTCCAGCCAATATTGACGCTGAAGTTGAGGCTGAGGCTTGGGGGAGACCTCATCTCCAGTCGATGTTTGGAGTTGAAATGGAACTCGTTTCCAGCTAAAGTCGATGAAGCTAATGTTGAAGCCGAAGTAAATCTCGCCTCCTACGGTCGAGGTCGGATTTGAACTCCTCGGGGGCGACATCGTCTTCATCAGCTGAAGTTGACTCGAGGGAGACCTCCTCTCTTGCAGCCGAGGTTGAAGTGCACGCTCGGGGGAGATCTTATCTCCTGCAGCCGAGCTTCTTCGGGGGAGATCTCGTCTCTGGTCGAGGTTGGTGCTCGCGTTAGGATGAGGTTCTCCTCCTATTCCCAACCGAGGCTCGGCCGCTCGGGAGAGATCTTATCTCTAGCCGAGGTTGGTGCTCATGTTAGGACGAGGTTCTCCTCCTGTTCCTAACCGAGGTTGTTCACGGTCGCTCGGGAGAGATCTTATCTCTAGCCGAGGTTTGATTCGGTCGTTCGGGAGAGATCTTATCTCTAGCCGAGGTTGGTGCTCGCGTTAGGACGAGGTTCTCCTCCTATTCCCAACCGAGGCTCGGTCGCTCGGGAGAGATCTTATCTCTAGCCGAGGTTGGTGCTCGTGTTAGGACGAGGTTTCTCCTCCTATTCCTAACCGAGGGGTCACGTCGCTCGGGAGAGACTTATCTCTAGCCGAGGTTGATTCGCTCGGAGAGATCTTATCTCTAGCGAGGTGAGGACGAGGTTCTCCTCCTGTTCCTAACCGAGGCTCGGTCACTCGGGAGAGATCTTATCTCTAGCGAGGTTGGTGCTCGTGTTAGGACGAGGTTCTCCTCCTGTTCCTAACCGAGGCTCGGTCACTCGGGAGAGATCTTATTCTCTAGCCGAGGTTGGGTGCTCGTGTTAGGACGAGGTTCTCCTCCTGTTCCTAACCGAGGTTGTCCACGGTCGTCGGGAGAGATCTTATCTCTAGCCGAGGTTGATTCGGTGCTCGGGAGAGATCTTATCTTTAGCCGAGGTTGATGCTCATGTTAGGATGAGGTTCTCCTCCTGTTCCTAACCGAGATTGTTCACGATCGCTCGGGAGAGATCTTATCTCTAGCCGAGGTTGATTCGATCGCTCGGGAGAGATCTTATCTCTAGCCGAGGTTGGTGCTCGTGTTAGGATGAGGTTCTCCTCCTGTTCCTAATCGAGATTGTTCACGGTCGCTCGGGAGAGATCTTATCTCTAGCCGAGGTTGATTCGGTCGCTCGGGAGAGATCTTATCTCTAGCCGAGGTTGGTGCTCGTGTTAGGACGAGGTTCTCCTCCTGTTCCTAACCGAGGTTGTTCACGGTCGCTTGGGAGCGATCTTATCTCTAGTCGAGGTTGATTCGGTCGCTCGGGAGAGATCTTATCTCTAGCGACCGGGAGAGATCTTATCTCTAGCCGAGGTTGGTGCTCGTGTTAGGATGAGGTTCTCCTCCTGTTCCTAACCGAGGTTGTTCCGGTCGCTCGGGAGAGATCTTATCTCTAGCCGAGGTTGGTGCTCGTGTTAGGACGAGGTTCTCCTCCTGTTCCTAACCGAGGTTGTTCACGGTCGCTCGGAGAGATCTTATCTCTAGCCGAGGTTGATTCGGTCGCTCGGAGAGATCTTATCTCTAGCCGAGGTTGGTGCTCGTGTTAGGACGAGGTTCTCCTCCTGTTCCTAACCGAGGTTGTTCACGGTCGCTCGGGAGAGATCTTATCTCTAGCCGAGGTTGATTCGGTCGCTCGGAAGAGATCTTATCTCTAGCCGAGGTTGGTGCTCGTGTTAGGACGAGGTTCTCCTTCTGTTCCTAACCGAGATTGTTCACGGTCGCTCGGGAGATCTTATCTCTAGCCAAGGTTGGTGGCTCGTGTTAGGACGAGGTTCTCCTCCTGTTCCTAACCGAGGTTGTTCACGGTCGCTCGGGAGAGATCTTATCTCTAGCCGAGGTTTGATTCGGTCGCTCAGGAGAGATCTTATCTCTAGCCGAGGTTGGTGCTCGTGTTAGGACGAGGTTCTCCTCCTGTTCCTAACCGAGGTTGTTCACGATCGCTCGGGAGAGATCTTATCTCTAGCCGAGGTTGGTGCTCGCGTTAGGACGAGGTTCTCCTCCTGTTCCTAATCGAGGTTGTTTCACGGTCGCTCAGGAGAGATCTTATCTCTAGCCGAGATTGACTCGATCGCTCGGGAGAGATCTTATCTCTAGCCGAGGTTGACTCGGTCGCTCGAGAGAGATCTTATCTCTAGCCGAGGTTGGTGCTCGTGTTAGGACGAGGTTCTCCTCCTGTTCCTAACCGAGGTTGTTCACGGTCGCTCGGGAGAGATCTTATCTCTAGCCGAGGTTGAACTGCGCGCTCGGAGGAGATCTTATCTCCTGCGGCCGAGCTTCCCTCGGGGGAGATCTTATCTCCTGCGGCCGAGGTGCGCGCTCGGGGGAGATCTTTTCTCCTACGGCCGAGCTTGTTGCTCGCGTTAGGACGAGGTTCTCCTCCTGTTCCTAACGCGGCGATTATTGACTGCTGCTCTCCTGTCATCGCATAGTTTTCGCATCCAGAAATAATATTATTGAGAGGGGAGAGTTTTACCGAGGAGAAGCTGATCGTAGCGCATTTCCGTTCGAGGGTTGTCGGGGTGTTGTTCCTCGGAGTTCCCTCGGGCAGCAAGTCCCGGCCGGACGACCTCCTCTATCTCATGCCGGCCTTCTTAATTTGGAACATGCTTCTCTTGACTTTGTCGCTGGGGACGACAATCACCGATGTGGCTAGGTCCTGGCTCCTCCCCGGGGTGGCGTTGATGACGCCGCGAGGCGGCCGACCTTCTTGTCTTTTCCAGTTACGGCAGCGCCTATAGCCGATCTTCTCCTGCTTCAGACCGACGTCGGAGGAATTTATCCCATCGTCCCTTTTTGACGAGCTCTCCAATCTCGTCTTGGAGCTGAACGTATTCCTCAGTGTCGTGGCCGTGGTCGCGATGGTAGGGGCTTTACTTGCCTCGCGCACGTTTGGGGAGGCCGTAGTCCTTCAGGTCTCGGCGGCTGGCTCTTAACTTCGCCGAGGATTCGAGTTAGAGGAGCTGGTCGTAGCTGCGGAATCTTTTGAGAGGAGGATTTCTTCGCGCCCTTCTGTCGGGGCTTCCTTTGTGGTGAGCTCGAGAAGTTCGGGCTTCGCTTGCGTGGAGCTTCATTCCGCTTTCCCGCGAAACCTTTCCGTGGGAGAACTTCATGCTTCTTTGTCCGGACTTCCCTGCTCGCAGAGAGGGGGTCGGCTTTGCTTGCCCGAACTTTATCGCACCTCCCGTGAATTCGTTGTGGCGACGTACTTGAGGGGGAGTTCGGCCTCGATCGCCCTGGGGCGGTCTCGAGCGCGGCCGAACTTCACTTGGGTGATCTGCTGCAGAGTTCGGAGTCCCTGATGCCGAACTTCATTCCGCGGGGGGGCTTCGTTCCGTCCTTGCCGGCGCCGAACTTCATTTGGAGGTTGAGCTGAGGAGTTCGGCTTTCCACTGAACTTCATTTCGCCTTGATGACGAGCTTTGGGGGAGCTCGGCTTTTCTTCGAGCCGAACTTCATTCCTCTTTCCTGCGAGACTTGCCGTGGGAGAACTTCCCGCTGCTCTTGTTCGGACGAGTTCGGGCGAGCTCGAGGGGAGCTCGGCTTTTCTTGCCCGAACTTCGTTCCGCCTTCGGTGAACACTTTGTAGGTGGTTCCTTTGGGGGACATACTGGAGCGTGAGTTCGACCTCACTTGCACCGAACTTCATTCCGCTTTCCTGCGAAAGCTTCCGCGGGAGGACTTCATACTTCTTTGTCGGAGCTTCCTCGATGACGGGCTCATGGGTGGGTTCGGCCTTCCTCGCGCCGAACTTCATTCCGCTTCGGCGGGGGAACTTCTGCTCTCCGTTTCTCTCTTCGGGGCGATTGGGCTCTTCCTTAAGGCTGATTCCTCACGCCCTCATGGCGGGCTTGCTGGTGGAGTCTCTACCGGAGGCTGCTGTATAGCCTGCAACGCCTCCGTGAGGCCACGGATCTGTCGGACAAGCCGGCCGAACTGCTTCACATACACCGCGGGTGCAGGTGGAACCTAGGCCGCCGGAGCTGAAGCAGGAACAGACGGGACTGGACGGGATCGAATCGCGGAGGCCGCCGAGCGCCGTGCCAAAGCTCTCCGGGGTGGCATTTTCTCTTCGGAAGAGAAAAGGAAGATCTCCAAAGAGGGAAGAGAAGGGTCGCCGAGCACTCCTTTAAGAACAAGGGAACCTCGAAGGTTCAGTCCCTTCTTCCAGCGCCAATCTGTTGGTGCAGAAATCCGTCCTTGCCGGAGGTTGCCGAAATCGAGGCCGTTGAGGTCGCCACCGAGGACCTGCAAAATAAAGTCCCGTCCGGAATCGGTGGGGTGGTGGCTCCGGCAGGACCCTCCGATGGTCAAGTTAGTTTTCGGCCAACAGTAATGGAGTGCTCGAAACGTGTTCCGGAGCTTAGAGATGAGGAGGAGAGCTTAGAGAGTCGAGAGATCAGAGAGCTTAGAGATCCGAGAGCTTCCCCTTAGTGTGTCGGGAGGGTCCTTTAGTGGAGCTTGATGGTGACAACTGCAGCCGCGTGCTGGCGGGCCGCTCGAGGTTCGGCGGAGTCAGTCTCATGGGCTGGTGCCGTGTGCGGTGGATTGAGGGTGACCGCTGAGGAGTTCGGTCGCTTGGAGTCGGTCCGAAGGAGTTCGGCCGCTTGGAGTCGGTCCGAAGGAGTTCGGCCGCTGAGAGGACTTCATTGAAGCTCGGCCGCTTGGAGTCGATCCGAAGGAGTTCGATCGTGGGGAGTCTGAAGGAGTTCGGCCGTGGGGAGTCCGAAGGAGTTCGGCCGTGGGGAGTCCGAAGGAGTTCGGCCGCCCAGGAAGTTCGGTCTCGACGCTGGGAGTCCGGAAGAAGCTCGGGAGCTGACCAGTTCGGCCTGCTGGAAGAAGCTCGACCGCTGGGAGTTCGGCTGAAGCCCGTCTGCCGAAGCTCATCCGCGGCTACTGGTTACATTGGGCTGAGCGTCGGGCCGGGCTTCGGCAGGAGCGGGATTTATCCCCAACAATACTAATTATAAAAAAAGTTATATAATTTATATTTTTAATAAAATATAATTATTTTTTATTTTTTATTATTACATTATTTTTGAATTTTAATTATAATAGATTTTATAAAATTAAGATAGATTTTAAAGATTATTATTATCAATTTTTAAAAAATAAATTAACTATTAGTGATGGTATTAGAAATGGAATCTACCATCTCTAATAACTATTAGCGACGGCTTTAAAGATGAAGACTCCATCACTAATAATTCTTCAAATAAATTTTTTATTTAATTTAAAAATATAAAAATTCAACGACCATATTAGCGATGGTGTTTTTAGTTGCTAATAATTATTAGCGACGATATTAGCCACTACATTGCCATCACTACTATTTTTTAAGAAAAATAATTTATGCATTAAAAAATTATTAGAGATAAATTTTTTTCATCATAAAATTCATCACTAATAATGTATTAACGATGGTGAATTTTGTCGTCGCTAATAATGGCAATTAGCAACAAAAATTTTTTAGATTGAATTTTGCGATGGTATTAGCGATGGCAATATTATTGGCAATGATAATGAGACTATTAGCAATGGTATTTAGCCATTACTAATAGTTAAAATTCTTGTAGTGCAATCTAATAAGATTTTTCATCATAGAGTCCTAGCTCAGTCAGACTCCTCATCATAGAGTCCTATCTTAGTGAAACTCTTGATCAGAGAGTCCCAATCCAATAGAATTCTTGATCATAGAGTTCCAGTCCAATGGGACTCTTGATCAACCATATGATCAGACGATACTTCTTATAAGTATAACTCATAAGTTCAAACATAAGCTGGTAGCATAGAAATAAATTTCTGTACTAATCGAAGTAACAATCTAGCAATGGTATCCAACGTCCAGATAGGTCGAATGTTCGTGAAGCAATATTCAAAAATCTACTAGAATATGGTTACCATATAATTTATCCTTTTGATCCTGAATGCTCAGAGGATGACCAAGGATTTCACTGTCAACCCTAAATAAGTCGTTCACATTATATTTCAAATTTTGAATCCATCACATGGATTATCCTAACCAGGGTTTGCTAAATTGAAATACAGTAATGCATATCTCCAAACTCTTAGGGCAGTCAATTCCATCTTGATCACACACCGACTTAACAAGCACTTAATTGTACCTAAAAATCTTCCATCATTGAATTAAAAATTTAAGTAGTCCAGCATGAAAGTGCAGTGAGTTACTTACAAGTCACTATGGTGATCTCAAGTCTGAGGGACACTTATATCCATATCCCTTCAGAGCAAGTCTTGACAACAAAATGCTTTGGTGTGGTTACGTTCAATGCAGATGTACTCCTACATCTCACTTATATGCTATACTAGTATCTCTACACTCCTTGGTTAAAAGAACAATCAACCTATATGGCACATAACGATCTACACTTGATATTACTATCGTCCTAATAATAGCATATCATTTGGTCGCGAACAGGTTTAAGGACTAAATGATAAATCCTTCTTTATCAATTTAAATAGTCCTAAGAACTTCATTACAATGTAGAAATTCGTTAGAAGATATATACATTTATGATGAATAAAGGCCAAATAATATTTTATTAATTTTTAATTTACATACATGTACATAAAAGAGCTCAACCATCAATAAATTGATGATTGGCTTTGGGACATAATTTTTAATAGGTAAATATCTAATGCCTTTGGCGCTATGCCATTTGGCCTGAAGGCCGACTAAAAGTGATCGGTGGATAACTGAGATCATTATCCTGGGTCACCCATATCATCGTGCATGGTATTTGCCATGTCATCAAAGGTCCAACGTGTTACCAGGTCATCAATCACCGTCCAATAGAAACCAGCTTAATGCAAAAGAGTTATAGAAGCGTAGTTGGGTAAATGTCATCCGAATAATGCCATTACACTATATACACTAGTAGTTGTCATATGTGACGCATGTGCTTTGTTCATGTAACTATCATTATTCATGGAACTGGGAAAGAAAAGTGAAATAACAAATGCAAGCTTCATCTTTAAATATTATTTAAAACATTGAAAGTCCAACATGGTCTATATATATATATATATATATATATATATATATATATATATATATATATATATATATATATATATATATATATATAAGAAAGAGAGGTAAACTAAACTCTGGTTGATCGAAAGTAGGATAAAAAGAGAGGAAGGAGGCCCATTTCAATGAGAGAGGGAGAGAGAATTTCAATAATCGGGCTAAAAGAAGAGAGGGAGGCTTGAATTTGTACCGACGAGAGAGAGGAGAGAAAGTTGCAAAGGTCAATAAGAGAGAGGGGGAGAGAGAGAACAAGGCAATATCAATAGAAATACAAGAGATAGAAAGGGAGGGAGGGAGAGAGCTTTGTTGCCATTTAAAGGGCCAAAGGGAGAGAGAGGGAGGCTTGAATTTTTGCTAGCAAGGGAAAAAGAGGGATAGAGGGTTTCAAAGCCTGAGAGACGGAGAGAAAGAATGGAAAGATGGTATTTGAAACAAAAGTGATAGAGAGAGGGAATGAGTGTGTGTCGTGTCTATGTCTCATCTCTATTAAGCTTTTTTTTTTTAAAAACTTTTTCAAATGTTATTTCAGCCAAAATCCATGGCCTTCCATCACATCCCATTTAATGCCATCCTTTTTTTTTAACACACTATGTCAACCAATTGCAAAGAAATGGTCTTCCTTAGCTGAAAATGTACTAAAAAAATTCAAAGTTTTATTGACAAATTTTTAATGACCAAACACAAGTCTAGTCACCAAAAGCATCATATTTAGTAATAAAAATAAGAAATTATCACAACAAACTATTTTTGTTAGTATCTTTAGTGATAAAATGACATTTCGTCACAAAATATATATGTTTTATAACTATTTTTTATTTTATCATAAAAAATATCATCATTAATATAACTTTTAAGGTGGAAAAATAATTTTAGCATCAAAATTAATTTTGATCAACTTAGTAATGATAATTTTATAATTCATCACTAAAATTTATGTCTTTAGTAATGATATTTTTAAATGGTCACTATATATATACATCTTTAATGACAAAACTTAAAAAATAGTCATTAAAAGTCTATATTTTTAATGATAATATATTACATTATCATAATTTTGGTATCAATATCAATGTTGATCAAATTACTAATGATAATTTTATAATTTACCACTAAAACTTATGTCTTTAGTGATGATATTTTAAAATGATCACTATATGTATATATCTTTTAATGACAACCTAATAAAATGGTCATTAAAATACATATTGATCAATATAATAATAACAATTTTATGATTCATCACTAAAGTAAATATTTTTTATGATAATATTTTAAAATAGTCACTATAGATATATACTATTAATAATGGGATTATAGAGTGATCATTAAAAATCTATATCTTTAGTACCAACCATTATGTTATTACTAAAATCTTATATATTAATAGTGAAATAATGATATCATCAATAAATTTATTAATTATAATAATATTTGAATAACATATATTAATCACTATAATAAAATGTAAACCTTGGTTTTGTATTTGATATACTATTAAAATCAAGCCAATCACGAGTTGGAGTAAGATTGGAGGATGATAAGATGTACTTAATAGCACATGATTTTAATTAGATACTTGATAGATTTTTCAAATATATTAAACTACTAAATTATATACACCCCATCAAATTTAATTTAATAAAATTGATTACATATTTTATTTTTAACTAAATCTTTTTATAGATTAAATATTTATTTTTAACTTAATTTGATCCGATCTATTTAGTAAATAAGTTATATGAGTCAAGATAATTTAAAAATTAGAAAAAAATAATTTTCATTACAAAATCCACTATCAATATTGAAAGCAATGTATCAAAATCAGTCTAACTCATAATTATTAAAACTTTGCATGGAGACCTATTTAACTAAAGATTTGGATCACTAATCTAACTTAAATAAATTATATAATATAAAGCATTAAAGATTATTTAGTACTAAATACTATTACTTATTAGTTATAGTATAAATAAAATGAGTCATGAATTATTTACTTTTAAAGGGCTTTAGGAGAAGATGATGATTAATTTTTTATAAAAAATTAATTTATAAAAATAAAATATCATAATATATTTGAAGTGAGAATATTTTATAATGTGAAAAGTTTCAAATAAGTGTAATCAACTTAAGTTTTATAATAGAAGTTAATTTTATCATGGTAGCTAAGTAGTCTACAAATATATCTTATTTTATTTGAAGAGGCTTATATATATAAAATTATATATCTTAAATTCATAAAATCCTTATTTGAATCAAATCAAAACAAATACAAATAGTTATAGCACAACCCTAATTTAAAATAAAAATATATTTTATTGTTTATTTTTAATGACCATTTTCATTTTATCTCTAATTATACCATCTTGCTGTGGCCAATAGAAATTCATCACAAAAATTGATTTTAGTGATAATATTAAATCCTCATTAAAATATTTTTTGATCATTAATTTTTTATCAAGTCATCATTTTTTAGCTCTTTAATGATTATTTTTTAATCTTTTATCATAAATATAGTCATCACTAATATTTATGACCATTTACATGTCATCACTAAATATAGTAGTTTTTTGCTCTTAGTGACCACCTAGTGACCAAATATTTTTGATCATTAAGAATTTTTAATGATGAAAGTAAAATAATTTGTGACTAAATTTTTATCGCTAAAAATCAAACTTCTTATAGTGATGGGTACATTGAGATGTGCACCGATTGGATGGATATGCAAGTGACCTAATTTGGATTAAGATCCAGTCGACCGGAGCCCAATCTATTTTTTTCATATATATATTATTTATAAAAAAGAAATCTTCTTTAAATTTCTAAAACATTCAACAAGTATTATCCTGTTACGTAATAGCAACATAATTAAGTGATAACATTGTTTTATTTTTAAGATCTTTCATATATATAATCCATCATAATGGCTCAAAGCATTATAATAATTATTATTTTATTTCATAGCATATGATACATTTATGTACATAAGTCAATGAGGGGTCATTTAGTTGTCAGGTTTTATTAAAATATGTTAATACAAAAAGCAAAATATTTGAGTCATATAATATTATGATCAGAACTGCTCTGATACCAATTATTATAATACCACTTATTTTGGTACCATTTCTTGAAAAAATTTCTCGTACAGAATTAGGATCCCCCAAATTCAAGATTGATACACCGATGACGATGTCGATACCACAACAAAAAAAAAAAGAGATAATAGAAAAATATAATTAAATATATAAATTAAACCAAGGCTTACCACTACGGGGCATGTAAGCTTTACTATGAGAAAAAATTTATAAGATAAGATCATACACCCTTAACTCTCATATATCAATCTTTTTCTCAACAAGAAGCACTCTATCTCACAAAGCTCTTTTTCTAGAAGACTTTCTATAACTCTGACTATTGCTGATAGTTTGCCCGAACCTCCTGCTTTTGCTCTCTGTCGATACTTCTTCACGATCTACTGCTGCTATAGCTGCTTTGTTGAACCACGCCAACTACCCCATTGCTCCATAAGCCATCCAGGGCTTTTAAAACCTTCAATCCAAGTCTAGACAGATCCCAGGACTCCTATTACAACTCAAAGAAACTTCCTGATCGTCCGATCAAGGCTGCAATTCTTCTCACCCATTCGATTGCACGACCGCATAAAGAGCAGAGCCAAAACCTTCCTGGATGCATGGTGAACTGCGTAAAATGGCTATAGACCACTAAGTGGTCCATGCACGCATTTGGACCATATGGAGTGAGGTGGTGCATGGTGGACCATGCATGAGCCATGTAGTCTGCCCACCCTGGGCCGCACATGCATGCTGGACTCACCCACGCACTGGGTCGTGCGGGCACCTAGGCCATCACGTGCCTAGGCCTGCACCCATGCTGGGCCACGCACACTGCAGGCCATGGGCTGCTGCAGGCCACACGCGCCTGCGAGCCATGTGAGCCTGCGGACTATGCCTCTTCTCATGCAGTCTCCTTCTTGAGCTATGGGCTATGCTGTGGGACCATGGGCTTTATTATGAATCGAATTCGAGGTATTTTTATCAACATATAAAAACATGCATTTACTAGCCTTCTACAAATACAAGCTACATGGAAAACAACCTCCTCCCTTTTTTAATAAAACTAATTTACATAAAAATAAGATTTTATGGTTATATATTATAATAAATAAAATTGACAAACATTCAAAGCATATATGTAAAGTGGTCGACAGGGAGGCTATTTTGTTGTCCGTCGAGTTCTACTAAAACATTTTTACACCAAATAAAAAACATTTGAATCATCTGAGAACACGTTTGTTTGCCTTCCATGAAATTTTAAAAAAACGAGCTTTACGAAAAACAACTTTCTACTTGTCCTTTTTATGAAACCAGGCTACATAAAAACCATATTTTATGGTTACATGTAATTGTAAAACTAACAAATACTCAAAGCATCTTGCAGCCATACGATGCTTTCAGATTCGAAGCTGCTTGATCAGAAAAAAGTCATGCAGCAACGTCTCTTCCAACTTCATGGTGGGACGCATGCCACTCAATGAGATACCAAATGCCAGTGCAACGGTTCCTCGGAATGCTAACTCATCAAAATATAATTGAGCACGGATCTTCTCTGAACCATACAGTATGATGCATCATATGCATCGTGCGATATCATATATAGACGCATGCCATATGATGCATATCATGTACAATATACGATGGATGGTATGTATGATACATCATATTATATGGTACATCATGTATATAGTGTAACTATACAATCATAGATTTCTAGCAAAATCTCACCTATATTGTAAACTTTCAGTGCCCAGCTCAAGTGTTACTTATTTATTCCATCCTTCCCTCCTACTGAGGCCATGAGTAAACCTCGACTTCTGAAGAAGACGGTAGGAAGTTCTTAATCTACATGTAGCATGCTTTGTAAATATTAACCTCTAGAAATGATAACAACTCAAAACATAAATAGAAATTCCGTACATTACTCAATGAGGGCTGTTTAGTTCTCAAGTTTTTGTAGAACATTTTCACACAAAACATAAAGTATGTGCCATATGAAAACATGTGTTTGCTTGCCTTCCATTAAAAAACTTGTGAGCGAGCTCATTGACAAACAACTTCCTCCTCGTTTTGTTATAAATTAATTTGCATAAATCTAGTACTATTTATTTGGAGTGAGCTTTTCAAATTCTTTTTATGATGATGAGAATTTAAACGGGTTTAAATCCATGTTCATCAGGCATACATATATTCTATATGGGCATGAGAATTTAACCATAAAATCGTTGGACTACAGTGCGCTCAGCCTTCTTTATACCGAAGTAGGCGAGACCTTTGACTGCGTTGGAACTTGTTACGCTTTTAGAAGAAATATTTTGGGCCCAATTTGACACCCGGCCATTATCATGAGCCACGAGTTTTGATCCATGGCCTGCCTATGGCCCGTATCCATGCTGTGCATAATATTTTTTGTTGGTAACAAGCATTACTTAAGCATAGCATGACAAGCAAAATATAGATAGTTCTTTATATATATATATATATATAATATTTTTTTATGGAGGAGTATTATGGTGTTATCAACTCAACTTATCAGATAAATTTTATTATGCCATGTGTCACACCATACATTGCTGCATGTGATTTTTTTTCTATTTTTTTTAAATTTTGTTCCGTACTGAGAGGCACGGACGAAAGGGGAACCGATGAAAGACGGAACGGTGCGGGTAGAGGGTGGAGAGGGACCGTGTGGTGCGGGTTCACTAGGGCCGAGGGATGGGGGGAGGGGGGTGGGGTGGTGGTGGTCGCACAAAGCTAGGTGGGGTGGGGTGCAAGTTCGCCGGGGTTGGGAGAGAGGAGGATGGTGGTCGAGCGGAGCCGTAGGGGAGCGTGGGGTTCGCCCGGGGCTAGGAGAGGAAAGGGGAGGGGGTTTGGTGATCGCATGGAGCTGAGTACGGTGCAGATGATAGTGGAATAGAGTCATGGCTTAGGCCTCACGAGGCGGTCGCAGATCATCGGGGGCATTGGTGGAGGGAGGCATGGGATGGGGGTGCTACAGAAGGAAGGGATGGAAAAAAAATATTTAAAAAGAGAAAAAATATAAAAAAATAATATTTTTATTATTAATTTAAAAATACTAGTTATATAATAACATATTATTTTTACAAAAATATTTTAAAATAATAATAATAAAATATTATTTAAAAAAATATTATTTTAAAAAATATTATTTTTAAATAATATATTATTAATAAATAATAATAAATTATTTTTATTATTATTAAAATAATATAATTTTACTATTTTTATTAAAATAATATTTTACTTTTATCAAAAATATTATATTTTATTATTAATAATAATTTAAATTATAAAATATTATTATTTTATTAATAATAAAATATTATTATTATTGATAATAGTAAAATATTATTATTTGATTAATAATAAAATATTATTTTATTATTTATAAAAGGAAAGAAAAAAAAATATTTGGATTTTCTGTATGGAATATCATGGTATTATCAACTCAACTTCTCAAATAAATTTTATTATGCCACGTATCGCACCATACATGGTTACACCTAATTTTTTTTCTATTTTTTTTATTTCATTCCAGACTGAGAGCCATAAATGGAGGGGGCACTAGCGGAAGATCAAACGATGTGGGTTGGGGTTGAAGAAGGACAGTGGTTTGCGAGTTCGCTGGGGTCGGAAGGTGGGGGGAAGGGGGTGGAATGGTAGTGATTGCACGGAGCCACAAGGGGCGCGGGGTGCGGGTTCATTAGGGTAGGAGGGAGGGGGTGGTGGTCGCATGGAGCTAAGTGGGGGCGGAGTGTGGATTCGTTGGGGTCGAAAGGGAGGAGGTGGTAGTTGGGTAGAGCCGTATGGAGCATGGGGTTGGCTGAAGCCGAGGGAATCATTTTGGTGGTTGCATGGAGTTGGATGCAGTGAGGATGGTGGGTGTGGCGTGGATGACAACGGGGTGGGGTGAGGCCGCGACTGGGCCACAAGGTGGCTAGAGATCGTCGGGGCGTAAGGGGGGAGGCATGGGCTGGGAGTGCTGTAGGAGGAAGGGAAGAAAAGGAGAGAAAAAAAATAAAATAAAATAAAATAAAATAATATATATATATATAGGAAGGAGGAAAAAAACTAAAAAACTAATATTTTTATTATTAATTTAAAAATACTATTTATATAATAATATATTATTGTAAAAAAATTATTTTTTAAAAAATTAAAAATAAAATATTATTTTTAAACTATTATTTTCAAATAATATATTATTATTAATAAAATAATAATAAATTATTTTTTATTATTAATAAAATAATATTATTTTACTATTTTATTAAAATAATATTTTATTTTTAAAAATATATTATTTTTTATTATTAATAATAATTTAAATTATAAAATATTATTATTTTATTAATAATAAATATTATTATTTATTAAATAATAAAATATTATTATTATTAATTAATAGTAAAATATTATTATTTGATTAATAATAAAATATTATTTTATTATTTAAAAAAATAAAAAAAATATTTAGATTTTTTAATATTAATAAATATTATTATTTGATTAGCACTATGATAAGATTATAACTTCACTTACCAAGAAATCTAGATTTTTTAAAATATTTTTTAAAACTATATTTTTATTAATAATTTTAAAATACTATTTATATAATAAAATATTATTTTTATTAAATTTATTTAAAAAATTAATAATAAAATATTATTTTTAATATTATTTTTTAAAAATATTAATTATTATGCAAATAGTTTTGTTAAATTAATAATAAAAATTTTTAATAGTAAAAATATTTTAAATTAATATTTTTTAAAATATTTTTTAATAATAAAAATATTTTTTTAATATTAATTGTAATAAGTATTAATAATAATTTTTTTTATTGTAATTGAGATCGGTGTTTACCGAGAGAAAAAGAGAATGATGGTGCAGGCATGAAAAAAGTATAAGAAAAAGAGAGGCAGGGTGCGATCGGAATTGGCGTTTATCAAGAGAAAAGAAAAGTCATGATGGGGTGGCAAAGAGGCTGGGTGGTATCGACGGGTGTGAAGAAGATATGAGAGCAAGAAGAAAGAGGAAAAAATATATTAAAATATTATTTTATCAAATAATAAAAAATATAATATATAATAAATAAATAAATAAAATAAAATATTAAAAAAATATATTTATTATAAATATTTATTATTAAAAATTTTTAATAATTATAGTTGTAATTATTTTATTTTATTTTATTTTTAAAGAGAGAAAGGAAGGGAGATCTGTCTGCATTTTAACTATTTAGGTTCAAATTCTTAAGGATGCACCGCCAAGGCTCAAATTAGAACCTTTTCGTTGCTAAAATATAGATAGAACTTGACCATGACCACACCTGTGAACATTGGTGCACCTGGATGTCATAAATTCTTCTAAAAGTTTGGAAATAACAACAAGGCTTATCTCATTGTATTAGAGCGGATGCAGGGGGATTCCCTTCCATTCGATTGTGGTGAGTTATCTCACTATCCTGTTATCAAAAAAAAAAAAAAAAAAACGTTGGCTCGGGGGCCAACAATTAGAACAATCGAGCCAAGTCATCAGGTCTTTCACGTCGTCATTTTTTGAATATCTTAAGCCCTAGACTTGCCCATTTGCATCGATATTGAACGTTATGGCCTCCACTGACGACGAGTCGTCTTGGTATCAGAGTGGGTTGCACCTTTTATTGATCTGGGCCAAGGTAATTATCTCTGGCTCATCCGGCCCAAGGTTTATCCCCGGTACACAAAAAAAAAAAAGGGCTGGGCTGCCGTTTAAGCGCGCAATATTTCATGACATTCAGATTAATTAACTAGAAGGAGATAACTATAACCTTAGTTCGAATACCTTATCAACCAACCACTTGACCAGAAGAAAAAAAGAAATTATTCTACACTCAATAGGACACTCTTTCACATTATTGAATGCGTCGGCAAAATTGAATAATGGAAGCCTCAGATGTACAAAAATGAAACACATTTTTTTTGTTAAAAAAAAAAAAAAGCTGCCTCAAAAAGGCTAAATAACAAACTTCAATGTTACGAATGCCCATGAAGAAAGTTTATACGCATATATATACTTGAGCAAATTCTTTTTTTTTTCAAATGAATATATAAATTTTTGTAGTATATATAAATAGAGAGACGGGCCACTGAAAGAAAACTCTTCATGCACAAAATTGGGAATGCACCTCCATAACCCATTTACGAGGAGGGATATTCCATCAATGGTACCATCCAAATTCATGATGTTCAAGAACTTCTTGATTTCCTAAATGATAATGCATTTTGTTCTTTTGAGAAGAAAAAAAAAAAAAGTAAAATATTTGCCCTATAATTATCAATGTCTAGATTTTTGGAGATATATCATCCAAGAACCAAATTCAAAATTGCTGGTTACTGAACGGGTTGTAACTATTGTTACCACTCAGCCCTAATTCATGATAGTGCATCATAATTAGAATAAGAGTAGTATTTAGTAAGTATTCACATAAAAAAAGCTATTAATACTCTTAAAACATGTTAAATGTTTCTATTGCTACATATTTCCAGCTTGGATCAAATTGGCTGAAGTTGGGCGGCAATCACAAGATGGCGACGGTCGGACCTGTAAAATAGTTTCTTATCGAGGTTGACTTCTGCAAGGATCCTCTAACGTTCAAGTTAGAGATTTTATAAAATAGATGGAAAAGAGTACGAGAGAGAGAGATTGTGTACCTTGGAAGTCTCCTGATTACTTCTATTGATATATTGAGGTGAGAGCTATAATAGGGAAGGGTTGTGGAAGGTTATCCCAACTTCTTCGAGTGCATCGTTCTAAAATTTTTGGCTTGATTTCTCAGGATTTAGCGGTTGCAGTTGCCTTATCCAGCCTATGGTCAGCTATTCCCAACAATTGCGTGATTTGAAAGTATACACGGAGATCTCCTGATCAACCCTTCCAAATTTGTAGATCAATGCAAGGGTCGGCACAAGTGTAGGTCGGTGACTCGATGTATGCGAGCGATTGAGGCATAGGTCGGCGACTGATGCATGGAGGTCGATGGCCGATGCACGGGCCAGTGGCTGACCCCTGGGTCAGCAATTTGAAGTTTGTCGGTGTCTTTGATTCAGGAACCAGAGATTCTATCTATAACATATATCCCTTACTTCCGAGTCTAAGCCAGATTAGGGTCGGGCAGAGAGAGTATAATTAGATTAAGTCCATCAAAGACATGTGTCGCATTTTTGTTCCTTAGGCAAAATGGTGCATCTACAGCTTTTGGGCAAGCTGAACCATCATGTCAAGGAGTTGGTGGGATTTGCAAAGAAACGTCAGATGATAGTTATTAAAAATTTGATCAATTTGAGGCATCATGCATATCTTTAGAGACATACTCATAAATGCACCATCCAAAAATATCTCTCTGGCCATGCTAGCGATACCACAAGGCAGTCATCTTTCGGCTATAGCCAAATTGATATGTCATCAGGGCAACCTAGGAGGATTATAAATATGGGTCCATCCTTTCACATGTCATCTTTCTTATTCATTGCTTCCTTCTTTCTTGTGACTTCTTTCTTGTGACTTCGGTGCTCCTCTTGACAAGACTAGAACCTCATTAGTAGCTTCCTGTTGTTCTTTCAACTGAGCAATTTCTAGCTGAGTAGGTTGGTTTTCCAGCTCATCCCCAACCTTCCTCCATTTGGTTTTCACTTCTATTTTAGGTGTCTGCTTGTTGTCCTTTTTGCTTTCGCTTGTTTCCTTCAATTTTTTTTTGGATTGGTTCCTTGTCTCTTAATCTTAGGATGGGTGGATTAGGGAACATGATAGGAGGCCAGACATTTGGCCCTTCTTTTCCTAGGGGTAACCCTAGGGAGCCGGATGCTGGGGTGAGGATGAGGAGTTTTTCATGCTTGGATAGTTTCATTCAATACTAGATCTGGATGACCTTACTTTGTTTCAAACCCAATTGGGATTTCCTCTGAATTCAAGTTGGAACTCTCGAGATCAGGCGGTCGAGTTTGCAACCCTCATCCTGACTAACTTGCTTTATACGAGGTGTCATTCAAAACTGGACTCAAACTTCCTCTTCATCCCCTTGTTATTCAACTTTTCAAATTTTTTGATATAACTCTGAGTTCGGTCATTCTGAACTCATGGTGATTCATCCTTGGCTTCTTAGTTACCTATTTTCTGGTTGAAATCCAGCCATCTATATCTCTTTTTCAAGCCTTTTTTATTCTCACAAGGCATCTTTATGACAATGATTGGTGGTACGTCTCTTCCCAAAATAGAGTTTCTCCCTTAATCTACGGCGCTACTTTCTCAGTTCATGGTTGGAAGGAGCGCTTTCTTTTTGTTTTATCCTCTTCTATTGAAGACTAGGGACTAGCTCGCTAGGCCCAACCTAAGGAGTCTACCCTCCAGACTCCTTCACTAGGGATATGAACACTCAGTGCTTTAATACTTTGTGTGGGTACAAGATTTTGCCATTGTCAGAGCTATTATTGGTGCAGACTCTTTACAACATCGACCTCATCCCTTCTAACCCTCGAGGTGAGCATCAATTTTACCAACCTTTATCTCCTCCTTTCTTTCTTCTTTAAAAAAAAAAAAAATTGCTTTGGTTAATGCAGAAATGAGGCCCGAGGAGTTGAAAAAATTGAACATGAAGAAGAGGAAGGCCTTGGCGATGACCTCCGGCGCAATCGGCCAAAAAATGTAGTGCTTGGCCAAGGCCATCCAAATAAAGCAACCTACCAAGGGGGGTTCGTCTGGCTCGGCCAAAGTGGTGCATGCCTCTCCAGTTCAAACTTAGGCGTCGAGGGCTTGCCAGTCACCCCCCGCTTCATCTCTTGTCCCCCAAGCTTTAGCTCCACCTTCTCGAACCAAAAAGACCAATTCAGCATCTGCTGCTCCCTTGATCAACTGAGGATGGAGGACCTCTCTAGTCCCCCCATTGAGTTCTATCCTAGATGACCATCAAGTGGCCTACGATTTGCTTTGGGGCATGCTCCTTCCAGTGGATGTAGAAAGATTGGAGGGGCAAAGTTTAGGCAACCAACAAAGGGATGCCATTAATTTTATCATTCAAGTAAGTTTTTCTTTGACCCTTCTTTTCTTTTTGTATATTTTTAGTAACTAACCTGCTTGCTTCAACAACTTGGTCATTATGTCACCATCTTTATCAACTCCATAAAGACGGAAAGGTCGGAGGTCACCGATGCCCATTTCGAGGTCGAGACCCTCCAAACTAAGGTTGAAAAGGCCAAAGCTGAGGCAAAGCATCTCAATGAGGTGCTAGAGAAAGTTGAGGCTACTCAGGCAGCGATCAAGATAGTGTAGGCAACAGTCGAGACTGCACAGAAGAAGGCTGAACCTGACCTTCTAAAGAAAAAGAAGAAGGTCGGGCAACCAAGAAAAAGGTGGTTAAGGCTGAGAAGAAAATGAAAGGCCAAGTTGTCGAGGCCGATCAGCTGGCAGTTAAAGCATTCGTGCTTCTTTGGAGATTACTAAGGAGAAAATCAAGTTCACCAAAGAGGCTTTCTTCATTGGGCAAGACATGCTCCGTGAGAAAATAGCCGACTGCTATCATGAGTTGGACTTGTTCTTCTTGGATGAAGACAAGGCGAGTGATGACCAACCTTCAACTGAGCTTGCTACCGAGGAGCAACCCTAGCTTTAGCCAGAGCCTATGGTTGCTGACATGTCGTTGATAGGAAACATGTAGGGTTTCATGCGTAGATTTCAAAATTTTTTAAAATGTAGAACAGCGGAAGACATAGATTAAACTATTTAATCTACAACATACATGTAATCAAATTACAAAATCCAACATAAAGAATCTATAATATGTTATGATACAAATATAAATCTAAAATTAAATTAATCATAAGTGGTATTGATTATATCAATACCTAGATCTAGAATAATTCTAGATCTAACCCTAGATCTAGAATAATTCTAGATCTAACCCTAGATCACATCCAGATCACCAAGATATTAAATCTCTTACCTTTGCACAGGTTGAGAACTCCATGGTTGAATCCGTTGTTGCCTTTGGAGCTGTACATGCATCCAACCTCTACAGATGATCCACACGAACCTGCAATATAGATCGAAGGTTTGTCGATCGAAGGTTTGTCAAACGAAGATCCGCTTAAAGTGCTAGCTTCTCGCGGATTCCTCCGATGGTTAATCAAATACATGTTCTTCGGATCTCTTGGACAATCGAAGAGATGAAGAACATGAGGAGGAATAAGAAAGGAATCCAATCCTTGCATCTCCCATAAATCAAAAAATAAAAAGATATATGAAAAAAAAACTAGAAGATAAATCTTCTCCTTCAGGACATCAACAGTTGATGTCCTAAAAAGGCCTCTATGCTAGGATCAGAGGAGACCTTCTCCTATAAATTTTTTCTTAATTTTCAGATATCACACCCTCAGATTTTTTTCATAAAAATCTCATAAATAAAATTGAGAAGAAGGGCTCTCAAGAAAACCCTAAGAGAAGATCTTCTTCTTTTCTTCTTCTCGCATCAGGACATGATGAGATCATGTCCAAAAAGGATCACCATGCCCCATCATCTTGGAGCACAAATTCTACACCCTCTTCCTCTCTATCTCTCAGATCTTTATCATATAAAAATCATATAAAATAATGAAGAAGAAGATACTCAAAAGAAAACAAAGAGAAGATAATCTTCTCTTACCTCTGTGCCTTCATGACATCAACGATTGATGTCCAGATGAAGATCTTTTCCTCTAAGAATCTTGGCACCATCTTTCCTCAAGCCCTTCTTCTCTCTCTCTCTCAAATTTTTATCATATAAAAATCATAAATAAAATAGAAAGAGAGAAACATAAAAAAAATATATAAGAGAAGACAATCTTCTCTTACCTTGTCTCTTCAAGACATCAACCTTTGATGTCTTAATTGAGGGCTCTTCTCCAAGAATCATGGCACCACAAATCCTCCACACCTTCTCCTTCTTCTTTTCTAATTTTTCATGATTTTTCTAAAATTTTTCACATCCTAAAACCATCTCATAAGAGGAGTCCACCTTTTATTGCAAGACTAGGTTAAAACCTAGTCAAAGGAGGACTTCTATGGGGCATCCAACTCTTGGATGCCCTTTCCACTTATTTTTTTATGTAACCACTGATTCTCATGCACAAAATCAAGAGAAAAAGGGTCGAATAAGATAAAGGAGCATGGATAGAGTTGGCGCACAAGGGAGGGAGGAGTTTGGGTCAAAGAAGACTCTTCCAAGTAGGAAACAATTTCCAACTTCCTTCTAATTTTGACCAAATCAAATTTAAATTCAATTCCTGAGATAATGGAGTGTGGAAAATCATTTCTTAGGCATGAAAATCATAGAAAAAATCTAAAATTAAAATATGGTGTGGGCTTTCTTAGGTGCAAGTGAAAGAGAGTGAGAGTTTCAGTCCAACTGGGATTCCTCTTGTTTGACTAGGTCAAAATTATTTTAAATCTAATTTAAATCTTATTTAAATTAGATTAAATATAACTCAATTAAAGATGATCCTAGTCTAACTAGGAATCTAATTAAATTAGATTAAATTTATATTTAAATCTGATTTAAATCCTAAATCAATCAGGTGCATCCAAGTCCTAGTCAAACAGGAAATTATTCTTCTCTTGAAATTGGCTTATCCAATAAATCAATTAGACTTAATCTAATTAAATCTAAACTAATTTTAATTAAATCTAATTTAATTAGACTTGATCTCGATCTGATTGCTCAATCAAATTGAGCTAATTAGCAATTTAATTGCTAATCCATCCTCCTACAACACTTTCATTAGGTCAAACATCAATCGCATTGAATGTTTGACCTTGAAATGATTCTCAATCATCGATTAACCATCCGATCAGATTATAAGCTCTAATGTGTGTGACCCCATAGATTCGAACCTAAGTCGGTAGTATAGAAACCAATTCCTATATCAATCAAAGTTACCATCTAGCAATGGTACCCAATATTCAGATAGGTCGAATGTATGCAAAGCAACATTCTTAGAATCCTGATCCATGGTTACCGTATAATTTATTCCTATGATCAATAATACTCAAGACGACTTCGAGTATGCTGTCAAATACTCATACAAGTCATCTCTATTATGTCTCAAAATTTTGTAAATTTCGTGATACCTCACGAGGATTACCTAGATCTAGGTTTTACTAAATTGAAACACAGCGAGACATTCTCTTTTTGAAGTTAATCAGGAGTGGTCAATCCCATCTTGATTCACACACCGACTCTATAAGTATTTGACTGTACCCAAAAACCTTCCATCATTTATATTAGAAATACAGGCAGTCCAGCACCAAAATATAGTGAGTTGCTCGCAAGTCACCGTGGTGATCTTAGGTCGGAGGGACACTTATACCCATTGGCCTTAGCTAGCTATTCTTAATGGTAGAGTACTACATTAGTCATGTTCAGTGTAGATGTACTCCTATATCTTATCTGGATGCTATACTAGTATCTCCATACCACTTGGTTATGAGGACAACCAATGCATATGACATACAGCGACTTATACTCGATAAGTTATCATCCTTATTAATAACTTATCATTTGATCGTGAATAATTTAAGAACCATCCAATAAATCCTTCTTTATCGATTGATTATCGTTCTAAGGACTTCATCATAATTTAGGAGTTCATTTAAGAAAGATAGAACTTTTATGATGAAACAGTCAAATTACTGTTATTATTAGATAATTCATATACTAATTTCAATCATCTACTACTTAGATAATTGGCTTTAGGATACATTTTCCAATAACTATCATTTGGACTAAAGTCAATCAAAATGATATCAAATATCCTATCTTCCACTTGAGTTTGTAGAACTCCTTAGTTCTGAGGCCTTAGCAAATGGATCGATCAAGTTCTCCTTTTACATCAATCTTCTAAAGATCGACGTCATCCAGATTAAATATCTAAGATGAAAATGATGCTGAATATGCTAGTCCTTCAGTTCTTTAGTCTGAGCTATGGCTCTAGTGCTATGATAGGACTGGACCATGAGTGGAGGGTGCCACTCCCAATCTTCTAATGAACCTCAGTAACTACACAGCTTACATAGCAGCATCATATGCCACGATATACTCTACATCACTAACTAAATAGGCTAAAGTATCCTACTTAAAATCTTTTCAATAGATTGCTCCTACAATTAGGTTATGAGTCAACATTCTCTTGTTGTCATTTTGTTCTGACTGAAATCAATATATTTTAAGTCAGTACTTCCATATTTGAGTCACTGGACCTTAGTATTTCTCAAATACTTAGGGATTATCTATACAATCCTTTGATGGCTCTTATTTGGATTAGACTGGTATCTCTTACTACCTCTAGTGAGTATACCATGTCTAATCTCGTACATGGATAAATAAGATGATAGCTAAATCTTTATTTCTTGTAATGTTAGAATGCTATTCCAAATTAAGAGAATTTCATCTTCAAACATCACAAGAAACAACACTACAAAATATTTTGCCCAATAATAAGTACAAGATTTGTCTTTGTTCATAACTAAGATATATGTTCAGAACGTATGTTCAAACTCTGAGATGATACTCAAATGGGCTTTATAGGTCCTTACCTTCCTGTCTATGCTACTCTGATCATATTAAAAATTCATTCACATCTAATAGATTTTATCCCTGTAGGTGATCAACTAGTGTCCATACACTATTGATTTTCATAGACTTCAATTTGGATCATATGGCTCCAAGCCACTTCTCAGAATCAGGCCACTGTATTGTATCCTTATAGGTGATTGGATCCTTATTATTCTCATCGAGCTCAATATGATCATCATCCCAGACCTAGACACTAAAGTATCTATCCGACAAACGTGGTACTCTACCGGATCTCCTTAAAGGTGACACTTTAATGGGCTCTGAATTTGATCTGATCAAATTTGATTCTGTAGGTTTATCAGATAACGTTGGTTCTTTTCTATCAGTCAAATTTTTACAAGTTTAACTCGATAGGCATCAGTTCCTTCTCTAAGAAACTCATTTCCAAAAAGAATGCCCTACTGTTGATGAACATCTTATGTTCTTTAGCATAGCATAATTAATAACCCTTAAATACTTATTGGACCAGGATCCAAGTTTATCTATGTGCAAATATACGACATAGGCTGATCAACTCTAAATCCAAAAGTGAGAGAGTCTAGGTCTACGCCCGATCCATATCCCATATGGAGTCAATGCAACAGATTAACTCGATATAAACTTTTAGAGTAAAAAAATAGTCACAAGAGCACAACACTATAATAGGCAGACAAGTATACCCTATTGTGGATTGAACTATGTCTAATAAAGTTCAATTTCTCCTTTTAGATACACTATATTTCGAAAAAAAATCTACTGAGAGAGAATCCTATTCTCTCCTAGATATATCACAAACTCATTGGATAAGTATTTACCTCCTCGATCTGATCAAAAAGTTTTAATACCTTATCTAGTTTATTTTTTTTTTATTAAATTATTTAAATATTTTAAATGATTCATCCTAGATGTACCCATGCCCAGATAGATCGTCTGTAATGAACTATTAATGTCTTTCTTTGGCACTTAAGTTCAAGGTCTACATATATCACTATGTATGAGACTTAGAACTTTATCAGCTCCTTCATCTTTTTCAGTAAAAGATTACTTTATCATCTTCCCAAGAAGACAAGATTCATAGGCTATCAATGATTCACAATCATTGATATCAAGGTTTTCCTCTCCAGCTAATCCGTTTATCCTATTCTTGTCAATATGACTAAGCCTATAATGCCAAACATAGACATCCATGATATAATCTAACTAAGGTGTGTACATTTCACTTACCTTAAGTTCTTGCAATAAATTACATAAGACCACTGGTATCTAATACCCAGGTAGTAGAATTACATATAGAGAAGTTTTAAGGTGTTATCATATGACGTCTTTAATGAGCAACTTTTGTTCCTTTCTCTTGTTCAGCTTGTTGTGATCAAGGGAAGCAAGACAAATCTTCTTCCTATGACCCTATTTCAGACATTAGAAGTACTATGCCTAATTTAGATTAATCTTGGACTAATTATTTTGACTGAGCTCAGAAACCCAAATACGAACCCATTCATACTGCTGAACCAATATTCAACTTTCGATACTGATTATCAAAGTTGGATCCATAAGTCTTCACCGTCTAATAGTGATATGAGCAATTAGGATTTAGCCTTAATAGAGAATAATGATCTATTGTATATGAATCATTTTAAGTCTAAAGACTTGGACTTTAGTCTAAAGGTTCTCCTACTATTTTATTCAAACTGGTAGCCTCTACCTCCAATTCGAGGAATTACTTTAATTTTCTAATAGGTACTAGAATCCACATAGACTGCACACGAGCCCAACTTTGGTTGGCCCACCCATGTACATCTAAGGATAAGTTCATAACTAATTATTTCTCTAAATAATTTTTAGTAATTTTAATTTTGCCCCAGGCCCTGATCAGTTGGCTTTGGCCTTCTCAGAAAAGGATCCAATTAGGTCCAACTATTAACATGACCATACTTGGCCCATCCAACCAATGAATGATCAGGCCCAACTTTGGTTAGCCAACCCAATCACCATTAGAGAGACACATCCAAGTCATCATATGATGGATAATAATTTCATTAGTCAACAAGCACCAGGCCTTTGGGCCTCCAATGATTATTGAGTTAATGGATCCATTATTAAACATCTTAATGAGAGGCTATGAGTTTGTTATCTCCATAACTTTGTCATTTTAAGAACCTAATAATTTTAGAAGATTTAAATTATTAGTGATTTAAGGATAGAAAAGACATGGACCAATTTGCTCCCACTGATTTCACTAAGTCAAGTCCTTCCACTGACTTCACAAGTCACTGATGAGGACTAGAATCAATTACGGTCCATGGGTACCTAAATTAGTCTCACTGATTTCCTATGTGACATGGGTTAGCATGAATTAATGAGCAACCTAATTAAAAACTTGATTAACCACATTGGCCAGATAAGTGAGATTGGTAGAAGAGTTTGCCAAGGTTTGCCTTAGATACCATCAAAAATGGCCAGATAAACAGACTGCCAATTAAAAACCACTGATCTGGGATGCCAGACTTACCTTAGACACCAATTGATTTATCAATTTTGATTAGGTCTGTCTAAAGACTCGGGCTCAACCACTGAGCCTCGATTAGTATCCATTTATTAGAAGTATGGACTTTGATCAACTACAACTATTAAAGTGATCTATAGAAATGATCTAATCCTAATTAACTATTAATTAGGTTTGATTAATTTTTTAACTAAGTTCATATTTAATTTAAGCCTAGGTCTAACTTAGTTAATAACCTGATCAAAACTAACCCATTTAACCTTTAACCCAAGTTTTATGAAATTATCTTAGGATCTTCAAATCATAAATCTAGATTCTAAACAATCACTTAATTCTCAATTAAGTTCAAAATTTGGATTTATAGAATCTCAGAACTAGTTTCTGATTTTATTGTTTGAAATATTTTCAAATTGTATTGAATCATATTCAATATATAGTTTTAGATCTAATTTGTTTCATTATTTAGATCATGTCCTAGGATTTCAAATCTAGAATTTTGCAGAAAGTAAGTTTGTAATTTAATTTTTATAAAATAAATATGTCATACATATATATTCTAGATTCAAAATAAAAATTATATATCAACATATGCAATAAGAGGATCTAGATCTAAACATAAAACACATCATATGGATCAGATCATAAATTATTTAAAATTAGATTTAAAATTTAAAAATAAATCATAAATTATTTTAAATCTTATCTAACATATTTATGATTTAGATTTCTTGGATCAGCACATACTAGGACAACCTTTTCACTGTAAGGGATAAACCTTACAGTAGGACAACCTTATGGCAGTATGTGCAATTCTGATATTATTTAGATCTAATCTAAATAATCTAAAATAGATCTAATATCTATTAAATTTTAAATTTAAATTAAAAAATTAAATCATAAATTTTCTTAGATCTAATCTAAATAATTTATGATTTTGATTTAGATTAGCACATACTAGGACAATCTTTTCATTGTAAGGAATTAACCTTACAATAGGACAACCTTATAGAAATATGTGCAATCTTTAATTAACTTTAATTTTTAGATTTAATCTAAAGCATACATAAATATGTTATAATAAAATCTAGATGCTCTGATATCACTGATAGAAAATATGCAGGATTTCATGCATAGATTTTAAAACTTTTCAAAATATAGAGCAGCGAAAGACGTAGATTAAATTATTTAATCTACAACATGCATGTAATCAAATTATAAAATTCTACATCAAGGATCTATAATATATTATAATATAAATATAAATCTAAAATTAAATTAATCATAAATGGTATTGATCATATCAATATCTAGATCTAGAATAATTCTAGATCTAACCCTAAATCACATCCAGGTCACCAAGAGATCAGATCTCTTATCTTTGCATGGGTCGAGAATTTCATGGTTGAATCCATTGTTATCTTTAAAGCCGCACATGCATCCGATCTCTATAGATAATCCACACGAACCTACAACATAGATCGAAGGTTCGTCGAACGAAGATCAGCTCGAAGTGCTAGCTTCTCGTGGATTCCTCCTGATGATTAATCACATATATATTCTTCGGATCTCTTGGATAATTGAAGAGATGAAGAATATGAGGAGGACTGAGGGAGGAATCCAATCCTTGGATCTCCCATAAATTAAAAAATAAAAAGATATATGAAAAAAAAACTAGAAGAAGATAAATCTTCTCCTTCAGGACATCAACAATTGATGTCCTGAAAATACCTCTATGCTAGGATCAGAGGAGACCTTCTCCTCTGGATTTTTTTTTTTAATTTTTAGATATCACACCCTCATATTTTTTTCATAAAAATCTCATAAATAAAATTAAGAAGAAGGGCTCTCAAGGAAATCCTAAGAGAAGACCTTCTTCTCTTCTTCTTCTCATATCAGGACATGATCAAATAATATCCAAAAAGGATCACCATACCCCAACACCTTGGAGCACAGATTCCACACCCTCTTGCTCTCTATCTCTCAAATTTTTATCATATAAAAATCATATAAAATAATAAAGAAGAAGATACTCAAAAGCAAATAAAGAGAAGATAATCTTCTCTTACCTTTGTGCCTTCATGACATCAACGATTGATGTCTAGATGAAGATCTTTTTTCCTAAGGATCTTGGCACCATCTTTTCTCAAGCCCTTCCTCTCTCTCTCTCTCTCATATTTTTATCATATAAAAATTCTAAATAAAATAGAAAGAGAGAAACATAAAAGAAAAATATAAGAGAAGACAATCTTCTCTTACCTTATCTCTTCAAGACATCAACCTTTGATGTCTTAATTGAGGGCTCTTCTTCAAGAATCTTAGCACCACAAATCCTCCACACCTTATCCTCCTTCTCCTCTAATTTTTTATGATTTTTATAAGATTTTTTACATCCTAAAACCATCTCATAAGAGGCGTCCACCTTTTATTGCAAGACTAGGTCAAAACCTAGTCAAAGGAGGACTTCTATGGGGCGTCCAACTCTTGGACGCCCCTCCAACTTATTTTTTTGTGTAACCATTAATTCTCATGCACAAAACCAAAGAAAAAAGGGTTGAATAAGATAGAGGGGCATGGGTAGAGTTGGCGCATAAGGGAGGGAGGAGTTTGGATCAAAGAAGACTCTTCCAAGTAGGAAATAATTTCCAACTTTTTTCTAATTTTGACCAAACAAATTTAAATTTAAATTTTAAGATAATGGGGTATGGAAAATAATTTTTTAGGCATGGAAATCATAGAAAAAAATCTAGAATTAAAATATGGTGTGGGCTTTCTTAGGTGCAAGTGAAAGAGAGAGAGTCCCAGTCCAATTAGGACTCATCTTGTTTGACTTGATCAAAATTATTTTAAATCTAATTTAAATTTTATTTAAATTAGATTAAATGTAACATAATTAAAGATGATCCTAGTTTAACTTGGAGTCTAATTAAATTAGATTAAATCAAGATTTAAATCTGATTTAAATCCTAAGTCAATCAGGTGCACCTAAGTCCTAGTCAAATAGAAAATTATTCTTTTCTTACAATTGGCTTATCCAATAAATCAATTAGACTTAATCTAATTAAATTTAAACTAATTTTAATTAAATATAATTTAATTAAACTTGATCTCAGTCCAATTTTTCAATCAAATTGAGTCAATTAGCAATCTAATTGCTAATCGATCCTCCTGCAACACTTGCATTAGGTCAAACATCAATCGCATTGAATGTTTGACCTCGAAATGATTCTCAATCATCAATTAACCATTCGATCAGATTACAAGCTCTAATGTGTGTGATCCCATAGGTTCGAATCTAAGCCGGTAGCATAGAAACTAATTTTTATATCAATCAAAGTTACCATCTAGCAATGGTTCCCAACGTTCGAATAGGTCGAATGTATGCAAAGCAACATTCTTAGATTCCTGGCCCATGGTGACCATATAATTCATCCCTATGATCAATAATGCTCAAGATGACTTTGAGTATGCTGTCAAACACTCATACAAGTCATCTCTATTGTGTCTCAAATTTTTGCAAATTTCATGACACCTCACGAGGATTACCCAGGCCTAAGTTTTGCTAAATTAAAACACAGTGAGATATTCTCTTTCTGAAGTTAATTAGGAGTGGTCAATCCTATCTTGACTCATATACTAACTCTACAAGTACTTGACTATACCCAAAAATCTTTCGTCACCTATATTAGAAATACAGATAGTCCAGCATCAAAATATAGTGAGTTACTCGTAAGTCACCATGGCGATCTCAGATCGGAGGGACACTTATACCCATTAGCCTTAGCTAGCTATTCTTGATAGTAGAATGCTACATTGATCATGTTCAATGCAGATGTACTCCTACATCTCATCTTGATGCTATACTAGTATCTCCACACCACTTTATTACGAGGACAACCAACGCATATGGCATACAACGACCTACACTCGATAAGTTATCATCCTTGTTAATAACTTATCATTTGATCATGAATAATTTAAGAACCATCAGATAAATTCTTCTTTATCGATTGATTGTAGTTCTAAGAACTTCATCATAATTTAGGAGTTCATTTAAGAAAGATAGAACTTTTATGATGAAACAGCCAAATTACTATTATTATTAGATAATTTATATATAATTTCAATCATCTACTACTTAAATGATTAACTTTAGGATATATTTTTCAACAGTCACCTCAGCCAGAGCCCATAATCATTGAAGAAGCCTTGGACCAACAACAAAAGTTCCCGCAAACTCTTTAGAAGTTCCTCACCCGAGGTTGTTAATGCCTCCACTTAGGCCTTGATTTTGTAATCTATTTTTATTTTGCCTATTATATTATGTAAAAAAGAATCTTTTATTTAATAAAAGAATCTATTTCTTTGCCTTCGAGGCTTTTTCCTAATGTGTATTGTGTCCTAGTCTGATCTTCACATGGTCCAGCTAGTGTGAGCTTTGTGGATGCACGACCATTTATCTTTGTGCTTAGCCTTTACTAAGGACCGTGGCTTTTCCTATCAGTGTCCGACTCAAAGACTCTTGAAATAAAGGCTCATGAGGCTAAAATGAGGACTATCGAAGAAGAGCAAAGGGTTTTGGAGAGAGAAAAAACTTGCACCGAGGCCCTCGTAGAAGTGAAACATCTAAGGAAGAATAGTAAACTGACAAGACCCCTACGTCCCAGAAGACTCGATTGATCGAAGCTTGTATGAAGTCGAATAAGGTTGCCGAGGAAGCAAAGTGGGGTGCTACTAAGAGAGTCGCATGATTCTGCAATGAACTTTGCATAGCTTAGGAGAGGATTGCCGCATTGGAGAACCTAGGGGATTTGGGTAAGTCGGCTGGAGAGGCAAGATAGGGTGCTGTCGAAAAGGTTGTTCGGCTCTGAAATGAGCTTCACTCATTATAAGAAAGAATCATCTTGCTGGAACACTCGATCGATGGGGAAAGGTCAGCAGCAATAGAGCTTCGGTTGGAGCTAGCAACGAGCAAGGCGGTGGCCAATTTTGCTAAAGACAAAGTCAAGCAGATTGAAGTGAAGTTTGCAATGAATCAGGTCATGCTCATCCACGGGGTGCTAAAGGCATCCTTGAAAACCTACAAGGTTGGCTTTAGAAAATGCAAATCTTTGGCTAAGTAGTTTTTTCTAGGGATCAATGCCGAACTCCTTAAAATGACACCTCCTCATGACTCAGAGCTTCCCATGGTCATCATCAGTGTGGCAATTGATGGCAACGAGGGGCCTTCTGAGATCAAGAATGAGCCTTCATGCAAAGCTTAGGATTAGTCATGAATTTGTACTTTTTTTTTGTTGGCCACTGTGGTTTGTAAATAATGCAGTCGATTGTCTCAACTTTTTGAAATTAATAGAATATTATTATGTTCCTGTTTACTCTGACTTCAAGATCTTCTATTCCTATTGCTGATTTTAAATTACTTTCAACATCTATGGTTGTTTTACAATCTCATCATGTTAGGATAGTCAATGGATTGTCGTTAGGGGTGCATCAATGAAGGCCTTGTTCCTTAGATGGCTTGGGCCTCTCTCTAAGTCAGGCATGGTTCTGAACCCTCTATAGGTTTTTTGTTGCATTATGGACACCCAAGGTTCATTTAGGATCGTGGAGCCTTCGAGGGTCCCTTAGGTTAACCTTTCTTGGTTGCTAAGGTCTTTTAGTGTTTGTGGCTGTTCTTGTTCAAAAACAAAACGTTCTTCTAGTGGCTATACTTTTTTGAAAATAAGGTGCCACCGAGGGTTCTTCTTGTAGCTATACTCGTTAGAAAATGAAGCACCCTTCCAATGGCTATACTCATTCAGAAATGAGGCACCATCGAGTATTCTTCTTGTAGCTATACTCATTTAGAAATGAGACTTCCTTCTCATAGCTATACTCATTCGAAAATGATGCGCCACCAACAATTCTTCTTGTGGCTATGCTTGTTTAGAAATAAGGTACCCTTTTGGTGGCTATACTCATTCAAAAACAAGGCACCACTGAGGATTCTTCTGGTGGCTATATTCATTCGAAAATGAGATGCCTTTCTCATGGCTATACTCATTTGGAAATGAAGCGTCACTGAGGATTCTTCTTATGGCTATACTCGTTCAGAAATGATGCATCTTTTCATAACTATACTTGTTTAGAAATGAGCACCACTGAGGATTCTTCTTATGGATATACTCATTCGAAAATGAGGCACCCTTCTCATGGCTATACTCATTTGGAAATGAGGCTCCATTGAGGATTCTATGACTTTAGTCGAGGTTCTATTTATCCTGGATGGTTCAATAAAAATGAGATCTTCAATTATCTACAAGATTTTAAAGTTACAAGAAAAAAAAACTTTATTGAAAATGCTCATTTACATTCATTGGTAATACATCCACAGATTGTTCAAATTCTAGGGTCACGATAGTGGGGTTCCAATCAATTACTTTAGATGGTAGATTCCTGGTCTAATGACCTCGTCCACTCGATAGGGGGCCTCCTAATTAGGAGAGAGTTTTTCTTGTTCATTTGGTTGAGATACCTCAGATCGTTATAGTACCAAATCACCAACTTTGAACTCTTTGTCTCAGACACAAGAGTTGTAGTATCGCACAACCCTATGTTGATAAGCTGTCATCCTTACTCAATCTTTTTCTTGAACCTCCTTGAGTAGGTCCAAGTTCACTCAGAGCCATTCCAGATTATTTTATTCATCATAGTTCTCGACTCATAATAAGAGAATTCCAATATCTACCGGAATGACCACCTCAGTTTCAAATGAGAGGCTAAAAGGGGTCTCTTCAATGGGTATTCTTTGTATAGTTCGGTAGGCCCAGAGTACCTAGTGAAGCTCATCAGCCCACGATCCTTTGGCACCATCTAATCTAGATTTTAGATCTTGCAAAAGGGTCTGATTAGTTACTTCAGCCTCCCCATTGGCTTGGGGATGCCCCACCGATATGAAGTGGTGTGAGATGCCAATTTTAGTAGAATTCAGCAAATTGGGCACTAATGAACTAGCAGCCATTATCAGTGATCAGCACCCATGGAAGACCAAATCTACATATGATGGACTTCTAAATAAAGTTCTTTACCTTTGCTTCAGTGATACGGGCCAGAGGTTCGGCTTCCACCTACTTGGTAAAATAATCGATGGTGATGAGTAGGAACTTACATTATCTTGATACTACAGAAAATGGGCCAAGAATATCCATTCCCCATTGCACAAAGGGCCACTATGTGCTAATGAAAGTCAGTGGTAAGGCAGGTCGGTGTTGAATGTTAGTGCTCCATTGGCATCGATCGCACCATCAAGTTAGATCAGTGCATCCACTGCATGGCTGGCCAGTAATATCCCTACACTATAAGATTTTAGGATTTTAGTAATAAAAAATTTGGTTCCAAATTTATCTATTATCATCATTAAAAATTTTTAATTATCAAAAATATTTCATCATTAGGTAGTCACTAAAGGTGTCGTAGCTAAAAATTTTAGTGACCAAAATATAAAGTCATCAATAAAATCTACCATATTTAGTGACAAAATATCAATTATCATTAAAAATAAATATTAGTGATAATTATATTTGTAGCAAAAGATTAAAAAATGATCATTAAAAAGCTATAAAATGATGACTTATTGAGGAATTAATGACCAAAAATAAGTTTTAATGAGGATTTAATATCATTGCTAAAATCTTTTTTTATGATAAAATTTTATTGGTCATAATAAGATAATACAATTAGTGATGAATGAAAATGATCATTAAAGATAAGCATTCATGATGATTTTTTTTTGTGACAAATATTTTAAAAATTTTTATAAACATTCCATCAAAATAAAATATTTTATTGCAAATTAGGGAAATGCCATTTTTATTTGTATTCATCTAGATGGGATTCGAATGGGAGATCTTATAAATCTAGTATTTATATTTTTTATATATATTAGCCTTGATTATGTGTGGATTGCACCGAACTACTATAAATTTTCTTGTATTTACGTTATGCTCTTATTTCTTCCTTGCTTCATCATCTTGCCTTCTTTACTTGTATTTAATTCTTGTCTTATTACTTTAATATCTTAATTTCGTTGTAGCTTATTGCATTTACCTTACAACCACACTAAGATTAAGTTGAAGTACATACTTGTTAAGAGCTTAAATTTGGATAAAATTTTATAAAAATCTAATTCACCTCCTATTGGGTTGCTATCTTTAAGCAACAATTGGTATTAGAGCAGATGCTCTAATATTTGATTGCTAACCTAGCAGTTAAAAAGCTAAAGATCATGGCAACCTCGACAGGTTCATCATTTGCTGAAGGTCAATCCACATCCAAACCACGACTATTTAATGGCACCAACTATACTTTTTGGAAAGCTAAAATGAAAATTTTAATACAAACTTTACATTATAACATGTGGGGAGGACACACCCATATTAGTAGTTAATAGTGTCTTTCTTCCCAAACTGAAAAAGGATTGGGATGAATATGATAAGAAAATGGCTCAATTAAATACTAAAGCCATCAATATACTTATTAGGATTAAATCTACTCCTGTCGAAGTTCGGCCTGGCATCCGATCCCATGGTGGCTAATCTTCAACCCACCAGTCGATTTTCTAGGCTGCATGAGTAAACTGTAGAACCCGTAACATGCTGCAAACTTTGCCCAGACGAGTTTGATGGTTGACCATGAAAGCAACTGAGTTCCTTCATTATTAGTGGCTAACTCCGATCGAGCTTCTTTGATGCATTTAAATAGTGAGGGGAATCGTCTAAGCAGCAGGTTGAATATTCAATTCCTGCATAACCTAATTGGCTGACCTTGAAGCTGGCAGAATTTCCATCTAACTTGACTCTCCTTAGGCTAAATTTTTTCATTACAGACTAGATCTCACGACATGAGCCGCAAATTGGCAGAACTTCTTCCTAGACAAACTTCTATGCCCAACAAGGAGTAACAGATCTTGGCAACTTGGAATCTCATGCATGCAGAACAAAGTTAATAGAAGGATCTCATCTTCAAATTGGCAACTTGCAAGCCACCTTGAAACTCCCAGTCGAACTCTCTCCAGTCACCAAGCAGGGCTTCTTCCGATCAAACTCCCTCCAGTCACCAAGAAGAGCTCCCTCTAGTCGCCAAGCAGGGCTCCTTTCGATCGAACTTTCTCCAGTCACCAAGAAGAGCTCCCTCTAATTGCCCATGGGGCTCCTTCCGATCGAACTCTCTACGGTCGCTCAGAAGGACCCCATCATCTATGCAAATTCAACCCCTAGTTCGATGTGAGCCAATCTACATGCAGATGACCTCAAAGAAGTCTGAACTTCTCTAGAATTGTTGTAACGCAAAATCCTTCACTACTGATAGATGCTCCATTCGAACTCTAGTCATTGATCTCTAAGACTGGCATGTCGTGAAAATGGACACCACCTTTCATAACAAACTCCACGTAACCCCGAACGGCCCACTATCAGGCAGTTATGGTTGTCACCATCAGTTTGTTATGAGCTCCGCCTATATAAAGGGTCCTCCAGATATGTTTTTCTTCTAAGCTCAAAACTCTACTTTGATTCTCCCTGAGCACTCCATTTTTATTGGTTAGAAGAGCTAACTTGACCGTTGGAGGATCCTGCCGGAGCCACCCCACCTCCAATTTGGACTTATTTTGCAGGTCCCACTGGTGACCTCATCTTCCTCGACTTCAGCTAATTTCGATATCTATAGTTTTCTGCACCAATAGAATTAGTGCTAGAGGAAGAGACTTTAGATCCCTTATTCTTAAAGGAGTGCTCGACGAAATTTCTTTCCAACTTCTACTTCTTCCTCTTCTCCGATCATCTCTACAAGATGCAGCACAAAAAGGCATCGATGAGGCAATCTACAGTCTCCGCAGCCAGATCTCACCCAGATCTACCTACTCCGACCCCATCTCCGACATCCCAAGCTCCTTCACCGATAGTAGTGGTGGACATGGAGTAGTTCAATATTCGAATCCAGTAGGTCAAAGGCCTCACTGAAGTAGCATAGGCCATGCAGTAGCAACAACCCCCAGTATCAGTTCAACCAGGCAAAATCTTACTGGAGCACCAGGATCCAGTGCTTGGATGACCCACCTAGGCTAGTCATCCTGTGACTTCTGGAAAAGAAAAATAGGTGGCTGAGAGCCCTTGTTCTGATCATGATTCTATCCTCGAAGGATCTCTACCTCCATTTAACTAGAAGACTCTCAAGATCTATGATCAGGATGATCTTTTAGATCAAAAATTTTAGGAGATGAATCGGTGGATTGAGAAACCCCACCATGCTCCCCCCACCTATGGCGATGATATCTGCACTGACCCCCTTTCTCCCAATGAATCATGCAAGAGCCCATCCCACCGAACTTCAAGCTCTCTCAATTCAAGAGCTATGATGGAACTGCTAATCTGATTGACTATCTATAGGTTTTTTTGAATAATGATGCTACTTCATGGCGCATCCGATGCCATCTTGTGCCAAGCTTTTCCATCCATTCTGAAGAGAGTAGCGAGAAATTGGTACTCGATGCTTAAGTCGGGTATAATCTTCTCCTTCGATCAAATGAGCCATCAATTTATAGCTCATTTCGTGAGCAGCCGACGTCCAAGGTGAGACTCAGACTTTCTCATCAACATCAAGCAGAAAGAAGGGGAGTCCATCCAAACTTACATCAGCTACTTCAATGCTGTAGCCCTGGAGGTCCAAAAGCTAGACCAATCTGTTGCTATGGCCATGCTGAAAGATGGTCTTTAGAAGAATAATATTTTATTTTTCTTGAAAAAAAATATTTCAAAAATTTTGCTGACTTGCTGGCTCGGGCGGAAGGCTATGCTCGAGCTGAAGAGACCTTCAAATTGAAGGATGATGAGGCCATGAGAAAGTGACAGACGGACCAATCTAGTAAGCCCGCAGCTAAAGAAGGGCCGAGTGAAACTCGACCATGCTTTCAAACTCCTCTTGAGTGCAAGCAAGCCCAAACTCCTCCCCAAGCTCATTGATAAAGATGCCTTGATCGAAGGGCATGATGGAATCCTCCCCCCAGAAGGTTCCATAACTACGCTCCTCTCAATGCTCCAAAGACTCAAGTATTGATGAAAATCAAGAAGCAGCTGTCGAGATCGAAAAGAATGCGCACTCATCCTGACAAGCACAATCCAAATAAGTACTATCTCTACTATCATGTCCATGATCATGATACTGAAGAATGTATTCAACTCTAAGACAAGATTGAGGAGCTCATCAGGCGGGGTTGGCTTGGCCAATTCCTACGGTGCTGGCTAGAAGCAAGAGAAGATCGATCGAGGGTATCACCACAGTCAGAGCAACCAAGGAGAAAGGAACAACAAGAAGATCAGCCATCCCTTGGCATCATCAACACCATCACTGAAAGACTTTAGTAGGGAAAAACTAGTGGATTGACAGAGTTGGCTAAGAGACAGAAAACTGAAGAACCCATTGCCTTCACTGAAGAAATGCATAAGAGGTCTAATTCTCCCATAACGATGCAGTTGTAGTTTCTCTAAACATTACTGACTATGATGTACATCATATTCTTATTGATAATGAAAGCTCTACTAATGTCATGTTTTATGATGCTTTCTCTAAAATATCTATATCTAATAATCGGCTAGGACCCATGAATACCCCATTGGTAGGCTTCACTGGCAATGCTATGCTAGTTGAGGAAATAATAATGTTAACTATAGCTGTAGGATAATACCCAAGGCAATCTAGAGCACAGGTAGATTTCTTAGTGGTGAAGGCTCCATCTACTTACAATATGATTCTTGGCTGATCTGATTTGAATGCACTTTAGACAGTAGTATCGACCTATTATCTAAAAATAAAATTTTCAATAAGTCATGGACTTGGAGAGGTCAGAGGAGATCAAGCTCTAGCAAAGCATGGCTACTCAATTGCTTTACTAAGAGGCGAACAATCTAACTCTTGCCCAGTAGATGGGTTGGATGTCCGTGACGATCTCACTAAAGAGCAGGATGAACCAATGGAGGATCTTGCCACAATCCCTCTAAATGATGGAAAAGCCTAGGAGAAGAGGTTCGAAAGTAGCTCGTCATCTTCCTATGAAAAAATATGGATGTTTTTGCTTGGATTCCCACAGACATACCCAGAATTGATGCTGAAGTCATGGAACACCGTCTAGCTGTTAACCCCAAATATCGGCTAGTGAAAGAAAAGATGCGCAGCCATGCTCAAGAAAGGCAGAAGGTGATTATGGAAGAAGTTGACAAGCTTCTCAAGGCTGACTTCATCCGAGAAGTTTTCTATCCGAACTGGGTCTCATATGTAGTCCTTATAAAGAAGGCAAATGATAAGTGAAAAATGTGCATACATTTCAAAAGGTTGAATAGAGCCTGCGCAAAAGATAGTTACTCCCTATCCAGAGTTGATCAACTAGTAGATGCAACTTTGGGCCATGAGCTCCTCACTTTCATGGATATCTTCTCTGACTATAATCAAATCCAGATGGCATCAGAAGATAAGGAGAAGACTGCTTTTATCACTAACCGTGGTCTCTATTATTATAGGATTATGCCCTTTGGGCTCAAGAATGTAGGTGCGACCTACCAGCGACTAGTGAATAAAATCTTCAAGAAGTAGATCGGTCACAACATGGAGGTCTACGTGGATGACATGCTTATAAAGAGCAGATCTTCAATGAATCATATCACCGATCTTGAAGAAACCTTCAGTGCCCTCTGTAAATATAAGATGAAGTTAAATCCGTCTAAGTGCACCTTCGGAGTGACTTCGAGAAAATTCCTAGGGTTCATGGTGTCAAGGCATGGAATCAGAGTAAATTTGGAGAAGATTTAGGCCATTCAAGAGATGACTGCCCCAAAATTGATAAAGAAAGTTCAGTGCCTAACAAGAAAGGTGGCAACTCTGAATCGCTTCATCTCAAGGTCAGCCAAACGATGCATGCCCTTCTTCCAAGTTCTCAGACAACCAAAGAACTTTTGCTGGACCACTGAATGTCAACAAGCATTTGAAGAATTTAAGAACTACCTCAGCTCACCTCCCCTATTGGCCAAGTCTGAACCTGAAGAAGAATTATTTTTGTACCTAGTAGTCTCTCCAACGGCCCTTGCAGCGGTCTTAGTGAAAGAAGAAGCAAAAGTTCAATGGCCAATCTACTATATAAGCCAAGTTCTAAGGAACACCGAGATCAGGTACACCAAGTTAGAAAAACTAACTTATGCTCTACTAGTTGCAGCCTAGAGATGCCGACCTTACTTCCAAGGGCATACTATAGCACTCCTTACCGATCAACCAATCAAGGCAGTCCATCGAATAGATACCTCTAGAAGAATCGCAAAATGGATAATTAAGCTTACGGAGTTTGACATTAGCTTTCAACCTCGACCATCAATCAAGGCTTAAATATTGATAGATTTCATAGTGGAATATACTATTTTGAATGAAGATCTCTAATTATTTAAGATAGAAGGAGGAGAGAGGTCCTTACAACGGTCCTTTTGTGCTCCAATGATCTTGTTAAGGATAGGAGGAAGATCTCATCCTAACAAAGATAAAGATCAATCGTGTCAAAAATAAGAGGAGAACCTCATCCTAACATGGATGAAGATCTCCGATTATATAAGACAGAAGGAGGAAAGAGGCCCTTACAATGGCCCTTTTGTGTCCTAATGATCTTATTAGGGACAGGAGGATAACCTCATTCTAACAAAGATAAAGGCCAACTGTATCAGGAATAGAAGAAAAATCTCATCCTGACATGGATGAAGACCTCCGATTATTTAAGACAGGAGGAGGAGAGGTCCTTATAATGATCCTTTTATGCCCCAATGATCTTGTTAAGGATAGGAGGAAGACCTTGCCCACCTCATCCTAACATGGATGAAGACCTCAGATTATTTAAGATAGAAGAAGGAGAGAGGCCCTTACAACGATCCTTTTGTGCCCTAATGATCTTGTTAGGAATAGAAAAAAGATCTCGTCTTAACAAAGATAAAAGCCAACCATGTTAGAAACAAGAGAAAAATTTTGTCTTGACATGGATGCAAACCTCCAGCTATTCGAGATAAGAGGAGGGGAGAGACCCTTATAATGACCCTTTTGTGCCCCAACAATCTTGTCAGAAATAGGAGGAGGACCTCATCCTGACAAGGATGAATGCTAACCACATTAAGAATAGGAGAAAATCTCATCCTAACGTGGATAATGATCTTCGATTATTTAAGATAGGGAGAAGATATTTTTCCAACAAATAAAATGAAGGAAATGGAGAAATCAACAAGCATAAATCCACACAAAATAAGGAGATAATTGAAGGAAGCATCATTTCATTGAAGTCGAAGTCTATTACAAAGTAAAAGATCCACAAGATCATGTACAAAATAAAGAAAAAGATGAAGTCCTATGAAGGACCAGATTCTTCAGATTTTGGGCTATTGACCCCGGCCATCATAAGAGATAGATTCAGGTTGACAACTTCTTCTTCAAGCTCCTTCCTCTTCAACAGGCTCTCATGAAATAAGTTATTAACCCTTCAGCAATCATCCTCCGATTCATGCATCCTCTTCCTCAAGACAGCCGACTCAGCCTCCGCATCTTTAACATCTTGCTGCTCATAAGTCATTTGGATATTCAGCTGTTGAAGTTTGGTCTTCTCCTTTCTGTATAGTTCAAAAAGATAACCAAAGGACCTCCTTAAAGAGGCAAGCTATTCTGACTTTCGGCTGGCACCAACCTGCTGATTATGGGCTAATTGCTTTCGAAGATGAGCCACCTTATCATTGGCTGCTTTGAGCTTGTGCTCGAGCTGAGACATTTTCTTCACCCAGTTGAGTCAATAATCGTTATGCCAAACTTCAATCTCATGAAGTTGCTTCTGAAGGTCAGAAAACTTCTTCGATCAATCCCAACCGTACTACTCCTTATCGAAGGATCACAGCAAGCTTCCCTCTAGCAAATGAATCTTCTCTCCCATGGCGTTAAGCTTGACCTCGAGAGAGCTGACCCTCGCAATCAACATCCAAGACTTATCACTGGCATGCTTCTTGACTTCTCTGAGCTCCATCTCAAAGTTACTATTCTTCCTTATATAGTCCATGGAATCCTTCTTGTGTAAATTCTGAAGGTGGGTAACCTCAATCATAGCCTCAGAATAGCTCTTTCTCAATTTTTGAAGCTCATCTTCGATTTTCTTTAATTTCTTCTTCAAGTGATGAACTTCATTTTTTAAATTTCTAACTATGGACCTTAGATGAACATCCTAAGGTAGTGGCTTAATCTCGACTGGAGACGATGGGTCAAAGCTTTGATCACTAGAAGGATTCTGAATGACACACACCACAGCATAAGTATAAAGAGAAGAAACATATTTCCATTGCTCAAAATGATTTGTATACATTAGAAGAAAAAAAGAAAAAGATACAACTAATAAAAATTCTTGACCTCAGGAGGAACAACAGCAGACAAGGTTGGAGCACTCTCTGCCACCTCTGGCTTCTGAGTAGGTTCAGGCATTGCAATAATAGTTTCAGGAACTTCGGGGGCAGGTTCGACAGTAGGAGAAGTAGCACCAATGTCTGCACCAGTATTGGAAGGACTGACTTCATCACTGAGCTCGTCCATTAGAAGGTCGAGATTCACCATTGAAAAGTTTTTTGTGATCCTTCTCATGCAGATCTTGAACCCCTCCAAAAAGGCCTTCCAGGCGAAGGCAACCTTGATATTCTCCATGTCTTTGGAAGATTGAAGGCCTCAATCGCCCGCTTTCTCTTAATGTCGATCTCCTCTTCCATCTTCTTCTTCTTCTCCTCAGCGAGGGCCAAAGCAGCCTTCAATCCTGTCACTGCTTCCTCTTCCTTTCGCAGTGCCTCTCGAAGGAGCTCGATCTCGACAAATTGAACCTCCGAAGCCACTTTCAAATAGTTGACTTTGGCTCAAACCCTCTTAGTCTCCGCTTGGGCCTTCCGAAGGGCTTTGGAAGCCTCAGCCTGATAGAGGTTTACTACCTTTGAATGGGTGAATAAATAATGCCCTAACTAGAAAATGGAAACCATGTCAAAACTTCAAAAGTACATTCTATATTCAATCAAAATTGGAAAAGATCAATTACCTCAAGATAGGCAGCAAAGGACTCATCGAACCTCTCCATATTTTCCATCTAGACCATCTTGTCAATGATATGCAGGAGGATCCTGCCCTCCGTCAGAGATTGGACAACCTTCCAGACATCCAAAGATTCTTGCCCATGGACGAAGCTCTCACCGCTAGAGCATCCAACTTTGCTCCTGACCTTCTTGACGATGGCATTTTTATCCTTCCTATTCTTCTTCTCCATAACATCCCCTTGCTCAGGAGGTGCAGGAGGAGTGGCTTTATCGGGCATGGTTGGACTCGGCACTGCCATGAAGGGTTCAGGGATAGGCGAGGCCTAGATCGACACGACCAAGGTCGGCTATCCAACGCGACCCTTCTTTGATGGTTTCTCGGCAGAACTGCCCTTCCTCTTAAAAGACTTGATCTTCTTAGACAAACAGTTGCATTCTTTCGGAGTCATCTCTACGACAGGAAAGGTTAAAGTTAGAAGAAAAATAATGCAAGATCGACTGGTTATGGAGGACTACCTGCTAGATTAAGGAGACTCAGATCGAGGTTAAATAAAGTTTGATTATCCAGAAGTCCAAAAATCAAAGGGGCCTAATAGTTCTTCAGTCTATCGATCGAGTCCCGATCTTCTTTCTCAAGTCCGAAAGCTCAGCAGGTAGAATCCCTAATATCCCCTCAGGAAGGAAGTGGAAATTCTAAAAAGGGACACAAAATAAAGAAAATTTTTTTCTTCCAATTATGAATGAAAGAAGGAGCATGTTAGGATAAACTATGCTCTCTCAGACCGGCATGGTCGCTGGTGATTAGCCAAGCAACAAGGAATAATCTCTTAGGATTAACGCGGAAGCAAAATAATGGATTCAAGAGAAAAAAGAGAAAAAGAGCACAAGAGTTTTTTGGGAGAAAAGAGCTTTATTCAATGAATTCAGCATCACATACAACTTTGACCTATTTTCAGTATTTATACTTTACAAAAGGATCAAGTCCCAAGCTCATAAAAAAAATTTTCAAAATTCAAACAACCCATGTATACAAAACAAACCCACAAAAATTGAGCCGGCCTAGTTTCAGACTGAGCCGGCTAACCTACGACTAGGTCGGCTTAGTCTCAAACTAAGCCGACCTAATTATGTACTAAGCCGACCTAATTATGTATCATGCCAATAGTTCAAAAATGCTATTTTCTATCTGAATTTTTCTCTAAGACATAGCCGACCCAGTTCTGGATTGAGCCGGCCTAATTCCCAACTTAGTCGGCTCAGTCTCAAGATGAGCCGACCTAATTTCTAAACTTTGCTATCCAAACTAATTTCTCTTTCAGCTTGCTTCCATCTTTTCATGACCTATCTTCTCATGTTCCCAAGACTTGGAGGCACTACTTTTGAGTTCACATTCTTCACCTTGATGCTTCTAAGTCCTTGTGAATTCGTCTCTTCTCAGCAAACCCATCCTTGCAATAGACATCTGAAAGCTGTCTTTGGGGAGTACCTTCATGAGTGCATCAGATTGATTCTTCTTGGTATGGACCTTCATCAGTTCCACTTTATCTTTCTCCACCAGCTCTCTGATCCTATGGTACCTCACGTCTATATGCTTTATGCACGCATGATAGACTGGATTCTATGCTAACAACAGAGCACTCTGACTATCATTGAATAGTGTAATCTTGCTCTACTCCACCCCTAACTCAACAATCAACCTCCTAAGCCAAAGAGCTTTCGTTGCGGCCTTCGTTATTTTAATATACTCGACCTCTGTGGTAGACAAAATCGTAATTGGCTAAAAGAACTGATCTTCAAGATACTGGTCTACCATACACACAGAAGAGGTATCCAGTAGTAGATCTTCTTGTATCAAGATCTCCTGCATAATTCATATCTACAAATTCTTCCAGAGGACTCGAACCTCCATCTTCAAATCCTCCAGACTGTCCACCAAATACCAAACCATAATCCCTTGTTTCATGCAGATATCGCAATATCCATTTCAATGCTTTTCAGTGTTCCTTCCGAGGGTTAGCCATGTATCTACTAATCGTGCTCACTGCATGTGCTATATCTGATCTACAGCACACCATAGTGTACATCACATTGCCTACAGCATTCGCATAAGAGATTCTTTCCATATATTCTCTCTCCTCTTCTAACTGGGGGCTTTATAACTTAGAGAGAGATATATGGCTCGATAATGGCATCTCTACAGATTTGGCCTTCTCCATTCCAAATCTTTTCAGAACTTTTTGGACATATCTTTCTTATGACAAATGGAGCACTCCTTTGCACCTATCTTTGCAAATCTCCATTCCAAAGATTTTCTCAGTTGGACCCAAATCCTTCATTTCAAACTCAGATGATAATATCCTTTTCAGCCTTTTCACAACTTCCATGCTTCTATTGGCTATAAGCATATCATCTACATATAGTAGCAGATACAAAGCATCCTCCTCATCTACATCCTTGACATAGACACAGCAATCATATTCACATCTACTGAAATTCAGGTTCAAAATAAAACCATCAAATCTTCAATACACTGACGAGGGGACTATTTCAAGCCATACAAAGACCTTCTGAGTAAAGATATCTTTTCTTCCTGTCCAGTCTTCATGAAATCATCTGGCTGCTTCATGTAGATCCTTTTCTCCAATATGCCATGAAGGAAGGCCTTCACATCCATCTGTTCCAACTCTATGTTATATTGTGCCACCAATGACAGCAAAATTTGAATAGATGTATGATGCACCAAAGGAAAAAAAAATTTTGTATAGTCAATTTCTTTTCTTTGTGAGTATTTCTTTGCTATCAATCTTACTTTGAATCTGACTCCACCTTGTTCTGAAGGTGCCTCTTTCTTTGTGAACATCCATTGTGAGCCAATAGGTCGAGCACCTTCTAATTTTTTTCAAGTGATTTCATCTCCTCCATCATGGCCTGCATCCATGAATCATGATCCTCACCCTCCATAGCCTCTACATAATTTTTTGGATCTCTATTAGCACTGATGAGTGCATTGGAGACAACCTCATCAATGCCATATCTAACTGGTCTCCTAATAGTATACTGGGATTTATGCAAAGCCACTCTCACTAGTACATCTCTACCTAATGTCTGTGGCTGATCCTGCACATCCATCTGAACTGTTAGCACTTCATGCCGATCTTCCATCTAAGTATCTTTTCTCCTACCTAGCTCCACCTCAATAGGAATACTCCTATACGTGGATTTGGACTACATGTCATCTATCTCAGACTGACCACTGCTATTCATCTTTGTCTTTCCAGTTTCATCTATCCCAAACCTCCTCAAGATGTTCTTCTCATCAAAGATAACGTCCCTACTAATCACTGACTTCTATGCCTAAGAATTTCATAGCAGGTATCCCTTGACTCCTTGTGGATATCCTATGAATGTCATCTTTTAAGATTTCAAGTCCAATTTGCTCCTCTCGGTTGCCTCTACATGTGCATAGATTGGGCAACCAAAGATCTTTAGGTAGCCAAGCTCCACCTTCTTTCCACTCCAGACCTCCTCTGGAATGCATCCGTTCAACTTACGACGTGGGGACCTGTTCACAAGAAAATAAGAAAAAGTTAAGGCATCATCCCAAAAAGATTTTGGAAGTGATGTCTAAAGTCTCAATCTTCATGCCTTCTCGATCAATGTCCGATTCGTTCTCTCCATGACACCATTCTGCTAGGGATTCATCTTCACCGTGTAATGATATTTGATGTCATTTTTCTCATAGTACCTTCTGAACTTCAGGCTAGTATACTCCCCTCCATTGTCCAACCTCAGACACTTCTCTATCTCCCTGACTCCTCTACTTCAGCTTTCCAGACTCTGAACTAAGCAAACACCTCTGATTTTTCTCTAATCAGATAAACCCACATCTTTCTTGAGAAATCATCAATGAAAGTGATAAAATACCTTGCCCCACCTCTAGCTGATATAAGAGCTGGTCCCCATACATCCGATTGCACTAAATCCAACACTCCTTCACTGCACTTGATACTTCAGATAAATTTTATTCTATGTTGTTTGCCAAAGATACATGGCTCACATAAATCTGTGACCTTCTTCTTCAGGACTGGGATCATACCTCTTCTGCTAAGTTCAGTAAATCCACGATCACTCATATGACCCATCCGATAGTGCCACAGTCAATATAAAATCTGCTCCTTCTGTACCGCTACTAGCACCTCTGCCCTATCATTCACCACTAAGCCTTTCATTCTGTAAAGATTATTGCTCAATCTTCTATCTCTCATCACCATCAAAGCTCTTTTAAAAATTTTCAGACATCCACTCCCAGCCTAGCTACTAAAAGTATAACCCTGCTCCTCCAAGTAGCCCAAAGAAATTAATTTTTTTTAACTCTGGTACATGCCTAAAATTTGATAATGTACAAATAATTCCATCATATATCTTCATCCTGATAGAGCCAACTCTAGCTATTTTGCACGGATGATCATCTCCAAGATTGATACTTCCACCATCGACCTTCTAATAGATAGTATCATGCTCTATGGACCCATCAGATATAACTAACAGATCTTCTTCACTGCTCATAGAAGTTGTATCATCTTTCTTACTGGCCTTCCCTTTTTCTAATCTCAAAAGGGGACAATCTCTCCTCAAGTATCCAGGCTGATGATATTTATAACATTTCAATATCTTCATCTGATCTTGAGACTTTGACCTATCCATGGATTTTTCTCTTGTCTTCTCCTTTGATCTTTTCTATCTTTCATTCACAGTCAAGATCTCAAACTTAGGATCTCTCTTACAAATCTTCTTTCTTTGTTCATTTGATCTGAGCACACCAACAACCTCTTCATAGTTTAGGATCTTCTTTCATAAACTAAAGTTGTTATATGACCATCATACGAATCTGGGAGAGAACATAATAGAAGCAATGCTCAATCCTCCTCGTCGATCTTCACATCTAAACTCATTACCTCAGAACACACCTAATTGAACCTTTGGATATGTGCCACAAGATCTCTACCTTTGGGCATCCTCAGACTATATAATTATTTCTTCAACCATAGCTTGTTCATCATGTTCTTCCCCATGTATGTGTTCTCCAGTCTCGTCCAGAGCCCCTTTACCATGTCTCTATATAAACTTTGAACAAAATCTGATCGACCAAGCATATTCGAATTGTACTGAAGCAAGTTCCTCCAACTTTTTTCAATCCTCGGTACTAATCTTTTTCGACCTTTCTCTTGTCAAGACCTTATAGATCTTCTACTAAACTAACAAGTCCTTTACCCTTTGCTGCCTTAGGATAAAGTACTCCTTGCTATCAAACTTCTTAAAATCTACCTTGAATCCACTCGATCCTATGACTTCAAATAAGTCAAGAACAGATCCCTAACACCCTTCTTCGATCACACACCAGTAACACTATCCTTCAAAAAGGATCTAAATATCCTAGATCCTCTTTTCAATCGTATGTATCACCATCCCTCAATGTAACCAATCTCCACCTTAATCTAGAGACAAACAATGAAGAAATAAGAAGATTTCAGATAAAACCTAGTGCAACAGATCCTGGATGTAGTAACCCTAGGTGTCTTTCTTTCTTCCATGTAACACCACTCTGATACCAATTATTGGGATAAACTATCCTATCTCGAATCGACGTGGCCGCTGGTGATTAGCCAAGCAACAAAGAACAATCTCCTAGGATCAATGCAGAAGCAAAATAATGGATTCAAGAGAAAAGAGAGAAAGAGAGCACAAGAGTTTTTTGAAAGAAAAGAGCTTTATTCAATGAATTCACCATCATATACAACTTTGATCTATTTTCAGTATTTATACTTTACAAAAGGATCAAGCCCCAAGCTCATAGAAAAACTCTCCAAAATTTAAATAATCCACGTATACAAAATAAATCCGTAAAAATTAAGCTGGCCTAGTTTTGGACTGAGCCAGCTAACCTACGACTAGATCGACATAGTCTGAGACTAAGCCAATTTAGTTGTATATCATGCCAACAGTCCAAAAATGCTGCTTTTTATCTAAATTTTCTTCTGAGATATAGCCGACCCAATTTTGGACTGAGCTAGCCTAGTTTCCAACTTAGTCGGCTCAATCTCAGGGTGAGCCGGTCTAGTTTCTGAACTTTGCTATTCGACCTGATTTCTCTTTCGGCTTGCTCCCGTCTTTCCATGACCTATCTTCTCATATTTTCAAGACTTGGGAGCGCCACTTTTGAGCTCACAGAGCACCCTTAAGCAACCCCTCCTTGCCAAAGTAGGGAGCGACATACCACCAATCTTTGGCGATAGGATGATGTTTAAAAGTAAAGAAGTTGCGGAACAAAAAAATGATAGGTCGAACATCGACCATAATGCATAAGAAAAAAAATCCTATAATGAACCTAAATGAGTTTGGCACTATGGAAGCCAAGGAGATGTTCAAGATTTAAAAAGGACAATCACGAAAGGAGAAATTGGTAACCTAAGTCCAGCTTGAAGAGCCTCAACATACAAATAAATGCAGCCTGGAGGAGGGGAGCAAGCTCGGTCACTAGGACTAGAAAGTTTGAGCTCATATTCGAAAGAAATTCCGAATTGGATTCTAATTAGAGAGAGGTCTTCATGCCAAAGTTTACAAGGGATGGTGTCAGGGATGAATGGAGGTCGGGATGTTTCTACCGATTCGGTGTCCTTAAATGATGGATCCATTAGGATCAAGCGGGACAAACTCTTAAAATAGGTTAACCAGGATTCTTCGGTAGACATACAAATCAAACAGGACTTCAAAAAATCCCAAAAATTAAGAAAAATAAGATTTAAAACTTGCTTGAAGAAATCGAATGGATGAAGACACAAAAGATGTAGGAATAATCAAAAAAGGGGTTTTGGTACTAACCTAAATTGATTGGGAAGAGTAGGGGGATGATAAGCGCGATAAAAATCGAAGGGGAGAATGCCTGAGATCGAGGATGGTGGAGGAGGCCGAAACTCTTGATCAGGAGGAAGATGAAAACCTAAGGAGAGAGAGGGTCTCAGTCGAGATGAAGCCTCGAAGGAAGAAGATGAGCTTAAATAGTCCGAGCCCAAGGCAGTTATGATTATAGGTCTCCTCCAGTTCATCTCTGGTTGATGCATGTCCCACTCATCATGGCAAAGAATGGACAACGGATGGAATCTTAATTGCACTGTGCCTCGAGCAGAGTTTCGATGGGAGTTTCAAAAAATTATCTCTTCGGATCACCTCATATTGGAAAGATCTCAGCAATGGCATGGAAAAAGCCAAAACTTTCCACCCAACAAGCATAAGAATCAAAAAAGGACTTTGGTAGTCGTCTTCTTCTCACTTCCTTTTTTCAAACTTCAAACTCGAGAGTGGAGGGACTATTATTGAGATTAAACCCTCTCTTGCCGAAGTTCGACCTAGCATCTGGTCCCATGGTGGCTAATCTTCAATCCATTGATCGATCTTCTAGGCTGCATGAGTAAACTGTAGAACCCATAACATGCTGCAGACCTCGCCCAGATGAGTTTGATGGTTGACCATGAAAACAATCGAGTTCCTTCATTATTAGTGGTTGACTCCGGTCGAGCTTCTTTGATGAATTTGAATAGTGAGGGAAATCATCTAAGTAGCAGGCTGAACATTCAATTTTTGCATAACCTAACCTGACCAGCCTTGAAGCTGGCGGAATCTCCATCTAACCAGACTTTTTTTTGATTAAATTTCTTCATTATAGACTAGATCTCACAACAAGAGCCGCAGATTGACAGAGCTTCTTCCTAGACAAACTTCTATGCCCAACGAGGAGTAACAAATTTTGATTTCATAACATTTGGAATCTCATGCATGCAGGATAAAGTTAACAGAAGGATCTCGTCTTCAAATTGGCAACTTGCAAGCCATCTTGAAAATCCCAGTTGAACTCTCTTTAGTTGCCAAGCAGGGCTCCTTCCGATCGAACTTCCTCTAGTCGCTAAGAAGAGCTCTCTCAGTCGTCAAGAAGAGCTCCCTCCAGTTGCCCATGGGGCTCCTTCCAGTCAAACTCCTTATGGTCACTCAGAATGATCCCATCATCTACGCAAATTCAACTCCTAATTCAGCACGAGCCAATCTACATGCAAATGATCTTGAAAAAGTCTGAACTTCTTTAGAACTATTGTAATGCAAAATCCTTCACTGCTGATAGATGCTCCATCGGAACTCTAGTCATTGATCTCCAATAGATTGGCATGTCACGATAATGGATACCACCTTCTGTAACAAACTCCATGTATCTCCGAACGATCCACTATCAAGCAGTTGCGACTGTCACCATCAGTTTGTTATGAGCTCTGCCTATATAAAAGGCCCTCCAGATATGTTTTCTCTCTAAGCTCAAAACTCTGCTTCAATTCTTCTTGAACACTCCATTTTTGTTTGCTAGAAGAGCTGACTTGACCATTGGAGGATCTTGCCAGAGCCATCTCACCTTTGATTTGGACTTATTTTGCAGGTCCCGGCAGTGACATCATCTTTCTCGACTCCAGCTAATTTGGGCATCTATAGTTTTCTACACCAACAATACTTTATTACTCTCTTGATGTACATGAATTTAATAAAATATCTACTTGTACTTTAGCTAAAAAAATTTGAAAAAGATTAGAAATAACTCATGATGGAACAAACCAAGTTAAAGAATCAAAAATTAATTTACTTGTTCACAAATATGAAATGTTTAAGATGGATAAACATGAGTCTATTTCTAATATATTTTCCAAATTTACTGATGTTATTAATACTTTAAATGGTCTTGGCAAAACCTATATTAATCATAAACTTGTTTGCAAGGTTTTAAGATCTTTACTAAAGAAATAGAAAGCAAAGGTGACAACCGTACAAAAAGTAAAGGACATCGCCAAGCTGTCTCTAGAAGAGTTGATAGGTTCACTCATGACTCATGAGTTGAATATAGCTCAAAAAGGAGAAGAAGAAGAGCCAAAAAAGATGAAGACCATCATCTTCAAATCTAATTCACATTATGAAGAAAGTGATTAGTCGGATGAAAAAGAAGATGAAGAAGAGAGTGAAAATGATGAGAACATGGAACTTCTCACAAGAAAATTTAAGTTCCTCATGGAGAGAAGTATAAAAAAGAAAGAAAGAATGTCACTTGCTATAATTACAATAAAATGGGACACTACAAGCTGGATTGCCCCTACTCAAAAAGCATTCCAAAAGAGCCAAGAAAAGAGCAATGCTAGAAATTTAGAAAGATAGTAACTTATCAAGTTTGAATGAGGAAGAGAAAGTGGTAAATCTTTGTCTCATGGCCATTAAGGATGAGATAAATTCTAAAAACTCTTTCTAATTTATATTTGATGAATTGTTTAAAGTATTTAATGAATTAATGGATGAATTCAAAAAGTTAAGATTGAAAAATAAAAAAGTCAAAAAATCTAATCTTCTTTTAGGTGATGAAAAGAGTAAACTCTTATTAGAAAAAAAATATTTTAAGAGAAAAGAATGCTTTAGCTAAAGAAAAGAAAGAACTTCTTACATCTAAAAAATCTTTAGTTGAAAAAAAGAGAAGCTTTTAAAATCTAAAAAATCTCTTATGGAATAAAATGCAAAATTAAGAAAAGAGATAGAGATATTAAAGCCCATTGTTTAAAAGTTTACTTTTGATTTTGAAAAGTTTTAATTAATGTTAAAAAATTAAAAATCTATTTTTAACAATGCAAGAATTCATTATAATTCCTTAAAAAAATAAAATTTTATAAAAAAAATATTTTTACAAGAGCTTCACCTAAAACTCATTCTATCAAATGTTTTAAATGCAACAAAATAGGCCATAAAATTTCTAAATTCAATATTAAAAAAATTGATCATACTTTGATTAAACAAATTTAGATTCTAAAAAAAATCATGTGTTCTAACCTCCATGGATCCAAGATGACTTGGTTACCAAGAATTAGCAAATATTTTTTGCAAGTACACCAAGGATCCAATGGAATGAAAAGAAAAAAAAAATTGATGGATGTCTTGAAAATAAAATTGGATAGATGATGATGTTTGGTAAAACCTAAATTTTTCTCACATCATACCATCATTGTTTACTAAATATATTCTAATTAATTAGTTGATTTTGATAATTTATTGGTACTTACATTGAGTATGTTTCTTGATCTGGATGTTAAACATATAGACCTCATATAAAATTCAAAAATTAACTTGCTCTCTTCTATGCATGATACTTAAATTGATATGAGCTTAAGTTCTTTGAAAATTCAGCATGATATTTTAGCTTTCCCATATCACTTCATTCCTTCAAAACTTAAATTAAAAGAAGCATGATTGTACATGGATCTATTTGATTGCTAAAATGATAGATTGAACTAAGTTTTGACATTCTCCCATAAAATGCTTAATTATTAAAAATTTTCTAAAAATTTGCATGATTTAAGTATTTGAAGATAAAATATTCAATCATAAAAATCAAAGTAGTTGATTGATGTACATTGCATCTTAGGTTGACCCTTAAGGATTTGAAATTTCATAGTTAAACCAAAACACATAGAGCCATTATCTAGATTTCAATTGCATGATACCCTTGAGTTGATTATTTATCAAACCCCTAACTAAGCTATTTTTTATCCTCCAATTTGGTTTGAATATCTCTATTGATTCTTAATTTGATTGCATATCAATTTCACTTCAAATTGATCAAAATTTCTTGATTTGAAACTTCTTGAACTATTTTCTCTATCAAGGAGTCGACTCTTGAAATAGAGGAGTTGACTCAAGTTTTGAACAGATTTTTGAAAATAGTTCTATGAGGAGTTGATCCCAAATTTTACTGAAGTCGACCCCTCATCTAGAGTTGATCCCAAATTTTACTCAAATTTGAGACAAATCGACCCCTTTTTCGGGATAGAAACCTATAACTCAAGCTATCCCTTCATCTTGTTCATTCCACGACTTTTCATTCGAGCCGAGACTTCTTTTGAGAATCCCTCTGCCCAAACCCAACTATCTTCTCCCATTTTTCTCTGATTTTTTCTATGATTTGGTTCCAATGGCTCTCCAGAAGCACATCACCTCTTGGAGAAGGATGAGGCATTCGAAAAATCAGAGCCCTAGCCCATCTCCCATGCCAACTTTCATCCATGAACGGTGCTCCAAGCACTGTGCAGAGCTTCGATCAACTTCGCAGCCACCAATAGCAACTCCTCCACCACCAGCAACTCCTTTTTCTTCTCGAGCAACCCCAACTTGCTCCTCAATGTCTTCTCGAGTTGTCTCCGCAAGTAGAAACATGGATTTTATGTTTTTAGAGACAAATGGCTTTGAATTTGGAAGAAAAATTAAGAGACTAGGTTGGGAATACTTTTGTTCTTTGAATGTTCTCACATATCCCACCCTAATTAGACAGTTTTACTCCAATCTAAAATGTGGAAATAGGGTAATAGAATCTGAGGTTAAAGGAGTTTTAATTATCTTTGATAATGAAAAATTAGAGAGAATTTTAAGAATGAAAGCTGAGGGAGTATAACAAATAAATTGGAAAGAAAATCTCAAGATCTTAAGTGTATTTTGGGAAGAGAGGACATCAATGACATAGAGGAGGTGAGTGCAAATAGATTGTCTACTGAAATGCACCTCCTACTCTACATGATGAACTGGATTTTCTTCTCCAAGACTAGTAGATTTGATTTTGTATCAAGCCGAGATATATCCTTCATGTATCATGTCATTAGAAAGATCCCCCTGAACTTACCGGCCTTGATTATCAGACTTATGGAGGATACTACAAGGAGATTGAGGACATCACTATTCTATGGCATGGCTCTCACTTTAGTATTTCAGAAGCATGGGATAGATCTTGATGGAGAGACCACCCGAGCCCTTATGCACACTAATACTTACAATGAGCGATCATTGCATAGTATGGGATTCGAGAGACACGGTGCTCATTGGATTAGATGAGGCGCTCAAGATTCAAATCCAAATGAGGCTCCACTTGTAGTTCTAGTATCAGATATTCCTATTGAGGAGCTAGTTGAGCAAGTAGCAAAGATAGAGACTGAGACAGAGGCAGTCCATCCAGAGGCACCTAATAGACCTTCTTCTAGACTGGACAAGGATGCATTGGTCGAGAGGATCACCTCCAAGATTATCAACAAGGTCAGGATTGAGGTTCATAGACTTGTATCAGAGACCATCGCATTCATAAGAGAGGAGATCATCTGGTTTTTAATTGAGGTGAGAGCTGACAGCAAGGGCCAGCCATCTAGAGCCACCAGATCACCATCCCTTTCTCAGCTCAGACCTTCATCATAGAGCCTCCGACCCTATCTATTAGGATGCTAGGACACATCTTTGTAGAGCTTTAGTTTTACCTAGCATTCTATTTTTTATAAATGTACATGCTAAACCTTTTTGGACTCTTAGATGTTGTTATCATTGTAAACATCACATATAAACATCTTTTGAAGTAAATGAAAAGCAAAACTTTTAAAAAATTTGGGGTCTACTTGAATGAATGCTATGTTTGGATTAATTGTTTGCTTAGTTTGATATTTAGTCCACTCAATTAATGATTACACTTTTGAATTATGCTTAATTTCAAATTGACACTATTTGCAAAAGGGGAAAAAATATTTAAAGAAGAAATGATTATTTAATTAAAAATATATTTAAATTAAAAATCTAAATTTGAAAGTGAGATAATCTGAAGGTTAAATTTGGTATTAATTAAATGCATATTAAATATGCTTAATTTGAAAGAAAAAAGGGGACAAAAGTTAAAAGATAAATTTATTCAACAATAATTATGAAAAGAATGGAGAGAAAATATTATGTGATGAATTTTTCGGTATTTACTCTTAAAACTAAGGGGAGAGATATTTGTTGAATATTATCTAATTTGATTTGATTGAAAATTCTAATTAATTTGAGTTAAAGAAAATAAATGTTCATCTTCAAGTTTCAATCAATTATTTTATGATCTTCTTAAATTGAGTTTTCATGTGATTATCTAATTTAATTTATTTTATTTGATTGTCAAATTATTTTTGATAATTAATTAGAGTTAAATTGAATTGAAATTACATTCTTACTATTTGAAACTCATTTGAAAATATGAATGTAATACAGAATTTTTGATGTGTCTTAAGAAATCTTTGTAAAATCATTTTTGCTCTGATACTATTTTTAAATTGCTTGATATATTTTTGATACATATCTTTTTCAAACTTAATTAATTAAAATTTATTAAGAAAAGAAAAGAATGAATATTGAATTAAATGCTATGCTTGATTTCTTTGTTTAATTTTTTAAAAAAACTATATTTCTCTTAAAGCTTAAAAGTATATATTTGAAAATCAGATTAAAAGAGTCATATTCATTCAAAAAAGAAGGAGAGCCTTTGGTATTTAAATTCAAGCTAATTTCTAAAATTGAAAGAAATATTTTAAACTTATTTTGAATCAAAGGATAAATTTTTGAAGGAGAGATGATTTATTTGAATTAATTTTTTGAATTTGATAGATCTCTCAACTTGATATATTTTTTTATATCCAATATTGATTTTGATTATAAGTCTTTTATCCCTTCTAGAAAATTTTTGATATTATCAAAAAGGAGGAGAGGAATGTTGAGTATATACTTAATGAATTAATGTTTAAGATGCTCACTAATTTGATGCTTGAAACCTTAATACTTATTGTTTTGAATTAAGACATTGTTTGGAAATGAGCACATAAAATATGTGTAATGAACTAAAGATAAATTGAGAATATTCATGAAGTATGCACTCATGTATTTAATCAATTACTTCATGATACATATTGGTAGTGTTGGTGCAAAAAATTGTGCTAATGCTGGAGTCGCTAGAGTGGTAAAAGATGAGGCCACCGATGGGATCTGCAAGAAGAAGTCCAAATCGAAGGTTGGTGGCTCCGGCAGGATCCTTCGACGCTTAAGTTAGTCCTTCGGTCAATAAGAATGAAGTGCTCAGGAGAAAATGAATAGAGTATCAAGCAGAGAATGAGAACTCAGAGAGAAAACATATCTGAAATGTCTTTTATATAGACGGAGCTTATAATAAATTGATGATGACAGTCGTAACTGCCTGTTAGTGGATCATTTAGGGTCACATGAAGTTTGTTACTGATCGCTATCATAGGCGGTCAAAAATAAAAACTAACTCACTACTATATAGATAGGATGAGTCAGAATCGTATCCACAGAAATCATGTTAATTATGTTTAAATTATAAATTATAAATGATTAAGATTAATTAGAAGTTGATTAATTAAAAGGCTACTTAAATTAATTAAAGAATCAAATTAAATAGCAAATTAATTAAAAGAGAAGTTGCAAGTATGGAGATGAATTCTCAAGATTTTAATTGATTACTTATCTAATAGCTGGTATTTTTTTTTAATTATGCTTTAATTGATATCTAACCAATAAAGATTTAACCTATCTTAGAGAGCATGGCCTGTACCTTTAGATCACAGCCCATTCCTTAAAGTTATAGGCTAGTCTAAATTGATTTAGATATAATATCAAGAATTAATTTAAATATAATCTATCTCAAGAGCACGAACCATACCTGTAGATCATGACTCATTCCAAGGATAATAAACTATTTCAGATTAATTATAAGAAAATAAAGACATAAAAATATTATAACTAAAAATAGTCTTTATTGTAAATTAAAAAAATATAAAAGATGAAAAATAGAAAATACCATCAAAAGAAGATCATAATGATCTCTTAAGAACAAAGATGATCAGCCAGACATTGGAAAGCTTCTCGCTGAAATCTTCATATCCTTGATGCTTCATAGAAGAGTCTGAGCTGCAGTTGGTTGCAGAAATCAAGAGCAGGAGAGAGATTTTTGGTGGAGAAATAGGAAAATTTTAGTGATCTACTGAAGAAAGAAAAGAGAAAGAAGGAAGAAGGAAGGCTTTAGAGAGAGAAATAGGGAGAGAGAGAGAGAGCTAAAGAAAGGCTTGGAAGGCTTAGAAGGGCTAATGGCTCATTACTTTAGCTTAGGGTTCTTTTTATAGAGGAGGGATCGAAAGAATTTGGGTTAAAATAGGAGAAAAACTAAGCAAAACGAGTCTAGATCAAATTCTGCACCTTATGATGAATTTCAGCTGTCAGATCGAGTTCAAATGGTCTAGATCTCATCAAAATCCATCACCTACAGCTTGAATAAGACTCAGATTAATTCACAGCTATCAAATCAGTTGATTAGATGAATTTGAATCATTGGATGGCACTGAGATCTTCTTAACCAAATCAAAAATGAACTCTAGCTATTGGATTTCGACCGGCATGATTTCTAGCCATTAGATCATGTCGGATCTCTAACTACAGCTGAACAAATCAGGAAATCACTGAAACCATTGGATCTTGATCGAGATGAATGCAGACCATCCGATGGTACAATTAATGTTCCTGTAGACCACACAGATCGACCGCACTGAAGTCCTCCGCGAATCACATCGTGCTCCACCGAATAAAATTATCGTTCTGCCCCTTTGAGCCATGATGCATTTTCAGTGAATCCCTTAAGGGTCCAGGTCCACCATGCGGTGGACTCTAATTGGGCGCACCTATTGAGTTGGATGGTCCACGCCTGATCTATAGACTAGACGGCCGGTCTACCATGCACCAATGGGCCTGATGGGCTTCTGTTCTATGGGCTAGTAGGCTAGCTTGCTGGTGCACCAGCTAGGCTGGAATGCACCTACTGAGTCGGATATGGTGGCTTGGCTTGGGGTGCCAACTAAGCTAACTATGATGGCTAAGCCATTTTCAATATTTTTATTTTTCTTTTCTTTTTTCTTTGAATCTCCATTCTGGATTTGTTTTAACTCCGATTGGCTCCAAATTTATTTCATTATGATCCATAAATTAAGCTCTTACCATCCATGATCTTCTTTTCTATAAAAAATAAAATAAAAATATTAATTTTTAAGAATAAAAATAATTTAATATAATAATTTAATATTTTTATATATATTTAATGTGTTCATCACACCCCCAACTTAAAGTTTGCTCATCCTCAAGTAAAGTAGATAAATTCGTAGTATATACTAACTTAGTCTTAAATTAAAAGTTAGGTTTAGACATTCCTAAAGGTAGCTGATATCCGATCAGACCATTAAAGAGGTACATCGTCGAATTACTAATTCAACCCAATTAGTGAGTTGAGTGTTAACCATAGAAATTTTTAGAGATTTTTTTTGCCAACTTTCTACTTTACTCTTTAAGTCCTCTATTTGATTTGATCTAGGTTTATTATCTTTTTACAATCTAGTACCCTTATTATCCATCTTTTTTTTTTAAGATTCTTGCATCCCCACCTTTTAACGTGAATCACAATACTTACTTAGGCAAAGGAGCCCAGTTACTTAGTGAGATAATGCTAGACCTTTCCTTTTTTTTAAATTCACATTGCCCATCTTTTTACGTGAACCACAATGCTTACTTAAGCAAAGGAGTTCGATTACTCAGTGGAAGACCAATATGTTTAAAAGTAGATTTTAAGAAAAACTTTTTGCGTAGTTTGACCTTTCCATCCAACTCTCATTAAGTAGATTCTTTATTGAGATCAGTAAAAAGAGAGTTCTAGAATTACTCTTAAAATTTGGTCTGATCTAAACCCTACCATTCATTGAATTTTCTTAATAATTTATTCCTCAGTATCTCTAAAATTTTTTAGACCATTAATCATTCATTGATTAGGATATCTAATTAACTCTTAATCAAAATAAAGTTTAGATACATAAAACTAATTATTTTAAATCATACTTGAGGACTCACAAATTTTAAAGTTAGTTATTCTTCCTCCCCCAACTTAATTTTCATTGTCCCCAATGGAAAAACAAAAAATATTTAATAAGAAGGGATACCACCTGGTTTGTTTGTAGGTCCTTCAGTATACTCCATCAAGTTCATACAGGATATTTGATGTGCTCCCCCCAACTTAGGCCGATCGTCTTTATTGGTTTTCTATAAAAGTAAAAAGAAAAGGAAAAATTAGAAATCTAAAAAATAAGATGATGGGTTGCCTTCCAATAAGTGCTAAGTTTAAGGTCTTCAGCCAAACCAAGTCAAAAATTTGTAGTGGTTCATAGATTGGTTCAACTAGATCCACAAACTCGATTTGCTCTCCATCCTTTATACCATCCATATAAGGTTTGATCCATTGGCCATTAACCTTAAAAGTATTTTTCTATTTTGGATCTCTAAGTTCTATGGCTCCATAAGGAAAAGCTTGGGTCACAATGAATGGTCCGTCCCAATGTGAGCGAAGTTTATCAGGGAATAGTCATAATATAGAATTAAAGAGCCATACTTTTTGGTTATGTTTGAATATTTTTCTTGAGATGATCTTATCATGGTAAGTCTTGGTTCGAGCCTCATAGATTTTAGTGCTCTCATATGCCTCATCACGTAACTCTTCTAATTCATTTAATTGCAATCTTTTTTTTGACCCCATGCTTTTCATATCAAAATTAAATTTTCTTATTGCCCAATATGCATGGTGTTTTAATTCTACTGGTAGATGATAAGATTTTTTAAAAACATATCGATAAGAAGACATTCTTATAGAAGTTTTGTAAGCAGTACAGTAGGCCCATAGTGCATCTTCCAATCTCTCAGACCAATCTTTTTGATCAAGCCTAACTGTTTTCTCTAAGATCTTCTTTATTTTTCTTTTGAAAACTTCAACTTGTCCACTAGTCTAGGGGTGATATGGGGTGGCTATTCTATGTACGATTCCATATTTCTTCATCAAGGCTTCAAAGTGCCTATTTGTGAAATGCATACCCCCATCACTAATTAAGGCCCTAGGACAACTGAACCGACTAATATTCCTTTGAATAAACTTGATTACCATCTTATGATCATTGGTTCATGTTGCTATAGCTTCTATCCACTTAGAAACATAATCTACTGCCACCAGAATATACTCATAACCATAAAAGGAAGGAAATGGGCCCATAAAGTCAATACCCCAAACATCAAAGATTTCAACTACTAAAATTGAGGACAGGGGCATCATATCTTTTCTTGAAATATTTTCTATTTGTTGACATCTTAAACAATTATGGCAGAAGTCATGGGCATCCTTAAATAATGTTGGCCAGTAAAATTCATTTTGGAGTACTTTTGCTATCATTTTTTTTCCACTAAAATGTCCCCCATAAGTTAATGAGTGGCAAAAAGTTAGGATACTTCGAAATTCAATCTCGGGGATACATCGCCGGATGATTTGGTTTGGGCAAATTTTAAACAACTCAGGTTCTTCTCAAAAATAATATTTTACTTGAAAAAAGAATTTATTTTTCTCTTATTGAGTCCAGGGTGATGGGACTTGTCCGATCACCAAGTAATTAACTATATGTGCAAAATAGGAAAGATTATTAGAAGATGTCAAGAAGAGTTGTTCATTGGAGAATCTATTTCCAATGTTTTCACTATTATGTTCTACCAAGATCCTCGAGATATGATCTGCTACCACATTTTGGGAACCATTTTTATCTAAGATTTCAAGATCAAATTCTTGCAACAAAAGGACCCATCTAATCAACCTAGGCTTTGTATCTTTTTTTGATAGCAGATATTTCAATGCAACATGGTCAGAGTAGACTAAGACCTTAGAGCCCAGAAGGTATGACCTAAATTTTTCTAAGGCAAACACAACTGCAAGCAATTCTTTCTCGATTGTGGTGTAATTCAGTTGAGCATCAAAGAGAGTTTTGCTAGCATAGCAAATTACATGAGATTTCTTATTGAATTTTTGTCCTAATACTGTCCCTACTACATATTCAGAAGAATCGCACATAATTTCGAATGGTAGGGTCTAATCTGGTGGTTTGATAATTGGTGCATTAGTTAATGCTATTTTAAGTTTATTATAGGCGGCTAAACAATCTTCATTAAAATCAAAGGAATTATCTTTAGCCAAAAGAATGCATAAGGGTCAGAAAATTTTGCTAAAGTCCTTAATAAAGCGCCTATAAAATCCTGCATGTCCTAAGAAAGATCATACTTCTTTAACTGATGTTGGGGGTGGTAGTTTTAATATTATCTCAACTTTAGCTTTGTCCACTTCTATCCCTCGCTTGGATACAATGTGTCCAAATATGATTCCCTCATGAACCATAAAATGGCCTTTTCCCAACTTAATTCTAGATTTGTCTCCACACATCTTTTAAATACTTTAGTTAAATTTTGGAGATAAATATCAAAAATTGAGCCAAAAATAGAGAAGTCATCCATAAAAATCTTCAAAAACTTATCGACCATATCAGAAAAAAATCATCATAATGCACCGCTAAAAAGTGGCTGGTGCATTGAACAGTCCTAAAAGCATTCTATGGAAGGAAAAAGTACTAAAGGGGCAGGTAAAGGTAGTTTTCTCTTGGTCTTTTGAAAATACAGGCACTTGATCGTATCCTGAATATCCATCCAGGAAGCAAAAATAACTTTGACCCGCTAACCGTTCTAAAATTTTATCAATAAAAGGTAATGAGAAGTGATCTTTCCTAGTCACGGCATTGAGTCGCCTATAGTCCATACATATTTGCCAGCCAGTTGCGGTGCGAGTAGATAATAATTCACCTTTTTCATTTTCTACCATGGTGATATCCGATTTCTTAGGCACCACCTGAGTTGGACTGACCCATTTACTATCAAAAATTGGATAAATAATACCTACATCTAGCCATTTTATTACTTCTTTCTTTACTACCTCCCACATATTTGGATTCAACCTACGTTGCATGTCTCTATGTGGTTTGGCCTCAGCCTCACAATGTATATGGTGCATGCAAACGAAAGGATCAATGTCTTTCAAATCAATAATTATCCATCCTATGGCTTGCTTGTGCTCTTTGAGCATACCTACAAGTTGGTCTTTTTGGTTAGTAGTTAAGTCAGAGGATATGATTACCGGAAGGGTCTCATCAGGTCTGAAAAATAAATACTTCAATGTATCAGAAAGAGGCTTTAACTCTAGAGTAGGCGGTACTTCTAGAGATGGTACTAGAGGACTTGACTGAATTAATAATTATTCATACTTTACAGTTTAGGGAGGAGTGGTGTTAAAATTGGATGGATCTAAAAGTGCACTAACCTCTCTAGTGTACCCATCAATATCAAAATCATCTGCTCCAAAGTGTGCTAAGCATGCCTATAAAGGGTCCAACTTGAGCAAGGTAGGGGTTTTGTCTTCTAAAACTTTCTCTAGTAAATTGATTTCACTATGGTCAAAAGTGGGTGATCCCTATGCAGCATTAAAAATATTCAACCTCAGCTTTTTGTTCCTGAAAGACACATCCATAATCCTAGTCCTACAATTTATGCAAGCATTGGCAGTTGCAAGGAAGAGTCTACCTAGGATGATAGGTACTTGGCTAGGGTTGCTACCAGATTCCATGTCTAGCACCAGAAAGACTACAGAAAAGTAAAATTTATCTACCTTAACTAGCACATCTTCCAACATTCCACAAGATACCTTAATTGATCTATCAGCTAATTGTAGGGTTACCATAGTGGGTTTAATTCTCCAAATCCAAAAAGTTCATAAACAAAACTTGGGAGAAGATTAACACTCACACCCAAATCCAACAATACTTTCTTAATGGTCAAGTTCCCTATGACACAAGATATAATTGGGGTACCGAAATCCTTAAGTTTGGATGGGGTTATTTATTGAACGATAGAGTTAGCTTGTTCAGTTAAGTAAACTTTCTTAGGTGTATGTGCTTTAGTTCTTCATTTTTGAGTACACAAATCTTTGAAAAACTTGACATATGTTGGGACTTGTTTAATAGCATCAAGAAGGGATAAATTAATTTGCACTTATTTAAATAATTCAAGCATTTTATTCATTTTAATGATCTTCTTGTCTAAAGGCAAAGAGGATTCTAAAGCACTGGGGTATGGGACTTTAGGTGCAGGTGCTGGGTTAGTAGGTTCTTTCCTCTTTATGATTTTATTTTTCTCTGATTTGGTTGATTTTAATGGTTCTACATCTTGAGTTGTTTGATTTATAGTTTTCCCACTTCTAAGGGTCATAACAGACTTGGCATGTTCAAAAAAAATCTCAAGGCCAATGAAGCTTTTAGCCATGTACTATTCTTTTGGATTATTGATGGGTTGACTTGGAAGTTTTTCTTCCTCCTTTCTATTCAAAGCAGTGGCTAATTGACCTATTTGAGTCTCAAGCTTGGCTATTGATTATGGGAGTGAAGGAGTTGGGTGATTTTTTTCTCAAAGGCAGAAGGCTATGAATTTTGTGCAATTTATGGGTATGGAGCTGGTTCATAGGCTCCCTTAGAGTAATTAGGTCTAGGTACTGGTGGTCTAGCAGCAGATTATTGGGCCCAAGAAAAGTTACGATAATTTCTCCAATCGGAATTGTAAGTGTTGGAGTAAGGGTTGTATCATGGCCTAAAATTATTCTGAGTTTGTGCTTGATTTACTTATTCATGTAAAAACTCTAAAAATTAAGATGTAGCAGGACAATCAAAAATAGAGTGTGCAGGACTTGAACATATTGAACATACATCTATGATGGGTGTGGGTGGAGTACTAGTGGGCTTTGCTTATAGTAGTCGGTCCATCTTTTGAGATAATTCATTTACCTGGTTGTAGATGTCTATCGAGCTACCTATTTCATAAATTCCACCCCATTTAGGATCAGACATGGGAGGGTCTCTCCTAATAGCAGACATATGGTGTAATGAATTTTCACTTAGTATTTCAAATAATTGCCAGGCTTCTTGCTCATTTTTTAGCATGAAGGTTCTACCACAGGATGCATCAACCATCTGTCGGTACTTCTCTATCAAGCCATCATAGAAGCACTGGACTAGTTGCCACTTGGGTATAGCTTGGTGGGGGCATTTTCTAATCAATTCTTTTAATCTCCCTCAAGTCTCCTGAAACATCTCTCCTTCTAATTGAAAAAAACTAGTTATGGCCTTTCTTATTTAATTATATTGGAAAGTACTTCTTGAGAAATTCTTTTTGAAGTTGGTCCCAGATTGAAATAGTTATAGTATCTAAGGAGTTTAGCCAATATTTGGCTTTGTCCTTTAATGAAAAGAAAAATAATTTTAGCCTAAGGACATCATCAAAGAAATTATGAATTTTAACTATTAAGCATATTTCTATAAATTCATCAAGGTGTTTATATAGGTCCTTATTGGCAAGTCCATAAAAAGATAGGAGCATCTAAATAACACTAGACTTGATTTCGTATTGTGTAGCTTCTACTGGAGGAGCTAGTATGCAGGGAGAGTAGGTGTATGTGGAAGGAGTGAAGTACTCCTTCAATTGTTTAAGTAGATCATTCTCCTGATTTTGGTCCATGTTTCTGGGTCTATTGGCTCTAAGGGTTCCCTCGATTTCAGGATCTAAGGGTTGAATTTTGGGTGCGGTGAGCGATGTTCGAGCATAAATATTATAATTATATCTTAGAGCAAACATAGAAAAATATTAATTTAATTTTAAAAAAAAATTAGATTTTTTTTAATAAAATAAAAAAAGATGAAAGAAATTCTAAAGATGAGAGCCTAGAGAGTCCTAAGACTAAGAATTAGATGTGAAGAGTTTAATTAGATTTGATGTTTGTGGGTTAGCAATCAAGTTATGCAATCAATCCTAGCTAAGGATTACTCTAGATCTAGACAACTCCTAATTGCTAAGGTCACCTTCAAGTCCTTCAAGTAAAGAATCAGTCACTCAACTGGCCAAGTAAGTGTAAGGTCAGTGGGAGTCTTCCTGTTGCTTGCCTTAGACACTAATTATGCTTGACCAGATAAGCTAATGGAACCAATTATAAACGATCTTCTTTTGGGCTTAGTCATCCCTGAACCACTTGTCTTAGACACCAATTGAATTGACTAACCCTAATCCGGTCCAACTCTTAAGATTTCTTATCCTAATGAGCTCGAGTATTCTTAGGGGCCAACGTCTAATTAATTTTAAGAATTAAGGTTTGGAACAATGCAATATGAAGGTTTATGGTTTTTGGGCTAAGCAAGGGTGATCAAATCCCTACCTTATCTTGTTTAATTGGATTTAGTATACTTAAAGTGTCTTATGAAGATGAGATGCAAAAAATCAAGATGTCCAATTAAAAGTGGAAAGTTTTTACTTATTATGTTTTATGGTTAGGTCTCTAATCTCCTAAATAGTTTATGCAGTGTCGGTGAAAATTTTTTTAATTAATTTTTTTAATTTTTTTTAAATTTTTTTTAAAATTTTTATTTTTTAATTTTTTTTAAAGTAACTAAATCACGATCTCGACAACGGCACCAAAATTTGATCACTATCATAGGTGGTCAAAAATAAAAACTAACTCTCTACTATATAGATAGGGTGAGTTGAGATCGTATTAATTATATTTAAATTATAAATTAAAAATAATTAGGATTAATTAGAAGTTGATTAATTAAAAGATTGCTTAAATTAATTAAGAAAGCAAATTAAATAGCAAATTAATTAAAAGAGGACTTACAAGTATAGAGATGGATTCTCAGGATTTTAATTGATCACTTATCTGACAGTTGGTATTCTTTTTAATTATGCTTTAATTGATATCTAACTAATAAAGATATAACCTATCTTAGAGAGCACGGTCTGTATCCTTAGATCATAATCTATTCTTTAAAGTTATAGGCTAGTCTAAATTAATGTAGATATAATATCAAGAATTAATTTGAATATAATCTATCCCAAGAGCATGAACCCTACCCATATATCACGGCTCATCTCAAGGAAAATAAACTATTCCAGATTAATTATAAAAAAAAGATATAAAAATATTATAACTAAAAATAGTTTTTATTATAAATTAAAAAGAAATATACAAGATGAAAAATAAAAAAATATAAAAGTTGAAAAATAGAAAATACCATCAAAAGAAGATCACAATGATCTTCTGAGAATAAAAATGATCAGTCGAACATCAGGAAGCTTTTTGCTAAAATCTTCATCCTTGATGCTTCGCAGAAGAGTCTGAGCTATAGCTGGTTGCAGAAATCAGGAGCAGGAGAGAGATTTTTGGTGGAGAAATAGAAAAATTTTAGTGATCTATTGAAGAAAGAAAAGAGAAAGAAGGAAGAAGGAAGGCTTTAGAGAGAGAAATAGGGACAGAGAGAGAGAGCTGAAGAAAGGCTTGGAAGGCTTAGGAGGATTGATGGCTCATTACTTTAGCTTAGGGATCTTTTTATAGAGGAGGGATCAAAAGAATTTGGCTTAAAATAGGAGAAAAACTAAGAAAAATGAGTTTCGATCAAATTCTACACCTTGTGATGAATGCCAATCGTCAGATCGAGTTCAAACAATCCAGATCTGGTCAAAATCCATCACCTGTGGCTTGAATAAGACTCAGATTAATTCACAGCCATCGGATCAGTTGATTAGATGAATTTGGACCATTGGATGGGACTGACATCTCCTTAACCAAATTGGAAATGAACTCTGGCTGTTGGATTTCGATCAACATGATTTTTGGCCATCGAATCATACTAGATCGTTGGCTGCAGCCGAATCAAACTAGAAAATTGCCGAAACTATTGGATCTTGATCGAGACAAATGTAGACCATCCGATGGCGCAATTACTGTTCCTGTAGATCGCATAGACCAACCGCACCGAAGACCTCCGCCAATCACATCGCACTCCACCTGATAAAATTATCGTTCTGCTCCTATGAGCAGCGATGGATTTTCGATGAACCCCTTAAGGGTCCTGGTCCACCACATGGTGGATTCTAATTAGGCATGCCTGCTGAGTTGGATGGTCCACGCCTAATCTGTAGAGCGAACGGTCAGTCTATCGTGCACCAGAGGGCCTGATGGGCTTCTATTCTACAAGCTGGCGGACTGGTAGGCTGGCTTGCTGGCATGCCAGTTGAGCTGGATGCGGTGGCTTTGCTTGGCACGCCAGCTAAGCTAGCTATGGTGGCTGAGCCATTTTCAATTTTTTTTATTTTTCTTTTCTTTTTTTCTTTGAATCTCCATTCTGGGTCTATTTTAACTCTGATTGGCTCCAAATTTATTTTATTATGACTCATAAATCAAGCTCTTATCATCCATGATCTTCTTTTTTATAAAAAATAAAATAAAAATATTAATTTTTAAGAATAAGAATAATTTAATATAATAAATTAATACTTATATATATTTAATATGTTCATCAGTTACAAAGAATGGTGTTCGTTGTCGTGACTTGCCAGTCTATTGGAGATTAAAAGCCATAGTTCGATCAAGACTGTTACACTTATGAGCAAAATATTTAGAGCTCTACGCCCCAGCAGTTCTGGAGAGGCTTGGCCATTTTCAAGGTTGTCCACAGGTTGGCGGACATTCACTGGGTTAGGAGTTAAACTTGTGTAGATGATGAGGTCCTTTTGCTATCAAAGTCTACTCAATCAATGCTCGGAATGTAAGGTAGTTAGCTCAGCCACCAAAAGGGGCCTTAGACTGAAAGAAGTCCACTTGGTGACTGGAAGAAATCTGTTTGGTGGCTGGAAGAAGTCTATTTGGTGTTGGAAGAAGTCTGTTTGATGGTTGGAAGGAGCTGGTCTGGATCAATAGCAATCAGGGGCTAGCTGATAATCGGAATAGATGGACATGCTCAGAATGCTCTGGTGAGCCTTAACTGCTCCTTTGAAGTTCAGTTATCTTAAAGGGCATCTGCGAGTGGATAATTGTTCCAGATGGAGAGTTGAAAGGGCAGTGGATTCACCGATTCAAGACTGCGGCTAGGCTCTATAGGGTTGAAGTTTGGATTTATTCTGATCTGTACACACAAGATTATTAGCGTAGGAATCCAAGATCTGCCACTTACAGCAAGGTATGGAAGTTCGTCTGAGGAGAAGCTCTGCTAGTCAAGGACTCCTGACATCAAACCCAACCATAATGGTGAGATTCGGCTCGATGGAGATCTGATTGAAAAGGAGCTCGGCCAGCTTTGAGGTCGATCAGGCCAAACTACACAGGGATCGAACACTTGGCTAAATATTTAGCTAACTACTTAGGCGACTATCTTCACCATTCAAGTTTGCCCCAATGAGGTCTAAGATGCCCTTCAGGTTTCACAATTATCTGAAAGATCTGATAATCAAAGCTGAGAAGATCATTCAGCATGCATGGATTGGAGGTCGGCCATCCCAGAGTGAATTGGAGCCAAAATTCATACTAGTCAAAGTTTAGTCATGGTTGCCACTATCAGATGGGATCACCCTAAGGTTGGGCATCTTGCTGAACTTTAGTAGGAGCGGATTTATCACCAACACTAGTTTCCCCACTCTCGAGTTCAAAGTTCGAAAGAAGGGGGTACAAATGCGAGTGTCGAAGTTCTTTTCCATCTTTCCACTTTCATAAGATGAAGAATTTTGGCATTATCTACGTTGTTGCCGATGCTTCTTCAATATAAGATGACCTGAAAAGACATGATTTTAAAATTTTTGCCAAAGAGGCGCTCAAGGTATGGAATCATTAAAGCCTTGCCAGCCACCTGGTTCCACCACAATAAGTAGGACACGTGTTCGATGGAGATTAGGCAGGAAGAATCTGCAATCATAACTGCCTCGGACCTCCCTCAGATATTTAAATCCTTTCCTCCCCTCCTGCGCCTTATTCTATTCTTGAGTTTTTTCATCTTCCTGGTCTCCGCCTTCTTCTCGTTCGATAGCTTCGACCCCTTCTACAATTTCCACCGGCCATAAACACTTCCTATTCATTTCGTGTCCATCGGTTGTCTTCTAGCTATCTCGATCCATTCTAGGTTAGTGCCCAAACTTCCTCTCGATTATTTTGATGCTTTTCGATCTCTAACCCTTCAATTTTTCTGAGAGGCCTCGCCTCCTTTTTTTTAATTTTTGAAGTCTTTTTTCAAGTTTTAGTTTGATCCATATCTCTTCTACAGGATCCTGGTCAACTAGTTCTAAGACCCCGGCCTACTTAAACTTGATAGACTTGGTGGAATCCACCGATCCCGTAGAAGGACCTCACCCCCTTGTCCCCAGGACCATTCCTTGTTTACTTCATTTTAAGGATCTTTTTATGACAAGAATCCAATACGGGATACCCTCAAAGTATGAACTATAACTTCCCGGGCCAAGTGGTCAAGCTTGCTCTCCTTTCTCGAGTCGTTTTTGCTTATACACCGAGGCTCTTCATACCAGACTCTGACTTCTGATCCTACCTTTTATTGTCACCCTCTTTAGGTTCTTAAACTTCTTCTTTTCCTCCATGGTGCCAAACTAATTTAGATTCCTCATAGGATTTCTATCTCTATGCATCATGGCTGAGGTCCGGCCTACTATTTTTTTATTCTAGAACTATTTTACTATCAAACACCACTCCAATGCTAAAGACTGGTGATACATGTCTCTCCAATTTGGCAAGAAGGGATTGCTTAAGGGTGCCCCCTCTTCAGTTCATAACTAGAAGGAGAGATTCTTTTTCGTCTCATGCCCCCTCCTAGAACTAGGGTTGCCCTCTTAGGAGAATTTGAGAGATTCGATCTGCCAAGCCCCTAGGGTAGAAAGGAAGGATCGAGATTTGGTTAATAAGCTTAGAGACTATTGAGCTCTTCTTATATCCAGTCTGCTGGACGACCAGACGTTGTTTAACTTTGAGCTTAGTCCTCTTAATTTGGCAAGTAGATTTTCATATCTCAATGACTTCACCTTATACTATCTTCTGATCTTAATCTTTATTATTGTAGAAATAACTCCGAAAGAATAGAACCGCCTGACCCAAGGAATCAAAACCCTTAAAAAAAAGGATGGTCGTGGAGAGGAGACATCAAAAAGGGCCAAGATTGGAGAAACAAGCTTAGCCGCCCTGACCCAAACCATGGCTGCTTCGAAAACTGCCATGGTCGCGTCGAGCCCGACCTTGCCTGGTGAGGCCAATGCCCTCATACTTCCTGAGCAAGGGAGAGCAACTAAGAAAAGAAAGGAGACCATTGCTAGGAAGGTCAAGAGGAATGCTGGCAGGTTTGATGGTGATAGCTCCACCATGAGCAGGGTGTTAGATGTGTACCCTAGAAGCCAGATTGGCTGACACTTATAATACACTTTCAAAAGTAATTTTATAATTTTGACTATAAATTAATAAATGAATTATTTTCTATTATAGTATATATTTAAAGTATCTGTGATACATCCTTTAAGTTAACGATAATGATAATTTTTATTTTTAAGGATTAAAAATTTAAGACATGAATTTTCATAATTAACTCATAAAATGCTTTCGACCATAAGATCATCACGAGGATGGTGATTGATCTAGAAGATTGGTATACAATTACTTTCTTAGGATAGATGTATCTTGAGTCTATGGTGTGGAGACATCGGAGCGAGAGTATAGATACTCGTTAGAGAATGAGGGCACTGAGCGTGACCACCTTAAGTAGTCATAAGAAAGTCTACCTTCTCGTCAATGACTAACTCATTGCTGTAGTGGTGTGTCTGATTCTTTGATCTGAGGTGCATCGATAGTTTATCTTGAGAGTGTTATAGTTTGACTACATCATAACTCGATCTTCTAGCTATTCAAAATTTTGAGGTGTATATTGGCTATAGCATGTTCATTGTAGGAATTGGATTGCACCAATAGAAGATCTATGTACCTCGATGGATGAGGAGTAGCCCTGTGATAATCATAAGATTGAGTTCTTAAGCTAATGGCCATGGTAGAGTGAAGATGATAGAAAGAGTTTCTATTAGGGTTTCACATTGTATATGAATCAAATGATTAATTCATATGATGGATATTGGGTTTGACGAGTTCACCTTAATCCTAATCCAGTCGGAACTTAAGATAAAAGAATCTAATCACACAGATAGCTGTGCCGAGAGATTCACTTTCGACTCTGATGGATTGCCACCATATACTGCTAGGTGTCACTAGTGGATTTTGAAAGTAATTAGAATGATTTAGATGATCAATTATTCTAATTATATGAATCAAAAAAGTTCTGATCCATCAAAAGATATTTCAATGATGTCGATGATAGAGATCACGACATATCTCATTACCATATGAAACTGAACCTAACTAGATCACACAAATAAGAATTTGAATCTATGAGAATTTATGGTGCTCCCAAGCCTTGGAAGGCCATGGGAGGAGTCAGGGGGTTGGCTCTAAAGATTTCAGGAGCTTGGTTGGTGTTTCAGAGATCTAAAACACAAGATGAAGCAAGAAACTAAAGTTGAAGAATCAAGACTATAGAAAGAAGATTTTCTATAGATTAGCCGACTCAGTCCAAAACTGGGCCAGCTAAGTCTCAGAGTACAGGCAAAATAGAGAGCTGCGCATTCAGGACTGCTGGCATGGCACAGGACTAGGCTGACTCAGTTTCAGACTGAGCCGATCCAGTGGAACTTAGTCGGCTCAGTATTGAGACTAAGCTGGCTTAGTGCGTGGGCAGAGTTACGCGAGGGTCTATTTTGGACTAGGGTTTGGGATGATCCTAGGGATCTTAAGGTCTGGTTTGAGAGATTTTAAGGGGGCTAATTCATGTATGGGTCAGGTCTAGATCCAGAGGATGAGAGCATAGGAGACATGGGTGTACATGGGCTCGATGAGTGCTTTCATGTATTAGATTAGTCAGAGAGTTTTTTGGTCGGACCTAATGGCTATGTATAAATACATAGGTTGTATTAGGATTTTAAAAGGTTGGAATTAATACAGACCTTTTTCTTCCTCAACTCTCTTCTTCTCTTCTCTCTAGAGTTGCCACCCTAGGATTCTTGAAGAAGGCCTAGAGAAGGGGGCGTCTTCCTCAAGCCCAAGGAGGGAGGTGCCCCATCATAGATCCAGATAGAGGATCGATGGTGTGCTGCCCATAGAGAATGTCATAGGTTCCCTCAGGTTTATTCTAAAGATCAGGGGCTTCGGCAACATGGTATCGGGGCTTGTGATACCAAGGATGATTGGCATTCGAGTGATATCATGGAACATCAATTAGTATCAGAGAGAGGTGATGCCAGTTGGTGCGCTTACATCTAGTATCAGAGCTAAATTTTAGAGCCTGATGGTGCATGGAAGGGAAGGAGAAGTCGTACAAGATGAAATCAGAAATCTACACAAGGATTCCACGGTATGTCTCAAATATATCTTATTATTGCTGTGGTTTGGCCAACCGAAAGTAGTGGGATGAAGGTAGAGGTTGAGAGGATTAACGAAAAAAAAAATTCTTGGAGTGGAAGGATTTTGTGCATGATTTGCTGATCGATCTTGGTGGAAAGGCCGGGGTGTATGATGGTTATGTGACAGGCAAGGAGCGCTGGAGTGCTGCTGTAGCATTTTTCTGAAGATGCAGGGTTGAGAGAGGCTCGACGATGCAGCAACCAAAGGAGGTATCTCAGTAGAGAGCATCAGGATTTTTTAGGAATATGGGCAGTGTAGGGTTGTTGAAGAGAGATTTTCCAAGGGATAATGATCGAAAGAAGACTGAAGAAGCGACTATACGTCCTTCGGTGTCATAAAAGTGGGGAAGTAGTTGAAGATGTATTCAGTGGTTTGACCAGAGCATGGATTTATAAAGTCTTAGGAGTGATGGAGATGGATGATCCATGGAGGTCCAGTAGGTTAGGACTAGACGGCTGTAGAGCGGTGCAGAGACGAGTCAGGGAGCGCTGGAGTGCTACAGGAGCGCTACCCTGGAGGCATAGGGGCTGAGAGAGGCTCAGCAATGCAGCAGTCGAGGAGTGTATCTCAGCAGATGGTGTTAAGAGTTCTCAGAAAGATCGAAAGTAGGTCTCAGGGAGAGCCAGGAGGTCTCAGGGAGCGTCAGGAGGTCTCTAGCAGTCGAGAGTATCATGGATCAGATTTCTTCTATAGGGGCACCAGGAAGGGTCGCGGTTCAGGTGGAGGATGGTTCTCTGGGCACAACTGAAGCAATGGCTGGTGTAGGGGCAGACGAGAAGGACTAGGATGGAATTCTCTAGGATTCAATCACTAGTTTCAGAAGAGTTGGATGAGCTCTTAGGTTTCAGAGGTGCTCGCGGGTTGTGGAGGTATTCAAGACAGCTTTGAAGGGGTCCGTGGAGTGCGGAGGATTCGAAGGGGCAGCGATGATGTTCGAGAAAAAGTGGCAGGCCCAATAGTACAGCATTGGATGGTTAGCCTCGAGGGACTTGATGATAGAGTCGGCTTATGCGGCATCAAATGGACTTCAAATATAGGTAGAGCTCTGGAGAGGTGGCTTCATAATTGGAGAAAAATTTGACATGAATTCAGAGTAGAGGGGTGCGGAAGGATCGATATTCTAGCACCAGCATTGGTGATGCACAGTTCTAGGTGGAGCAGCATGTGCAGGAGGACAAGCGTAGTTCTGAGGAGACCATGTCAGGGTTTGCAACGAGTGCCAATACAGGAACATTGTGGGTTCTTTAGGAAAGTCCAGAAAAAGTGATGCAGTTGTTAAGCAGAAGGGATCCTACAATTCTACAATGGTGCCAAGAATCAAGCACAGATCTTTAGCGGTGGAGACAGTCATCCCAAAGACCTCAAGGGTGCACAATAGCTGAAGAGGATTAACAGAGGCGATGCTTGCACAGGGGCTGTCGAGTGCGTAGGGATAGCGGGATCGTGCAGGAGGTCATTACCGAGGGGTTTGCCAAGGCTTGGGACACCAAGGTGGAGATTATGAGAATTGGTGGTGCTCCTAAGCCTTAGGAGGCCACAAGAGGAGTTAAGGGGTTGTCTCTAGAGATTTCAGGGGCTTGATTGGTGCTTCGGAGATCTGGGATACAAGGTAAAGTAAGGAACCAAAGTTGAACAATCAAGACTGCAAAAAGAAGATTTTCTACAGGTTAGTCGGCTCAGTCCAAAATTGGGTCGACTAAGTCTCAGAGCACAGGCAAAATAAAGAGCTGCGCATTTGGGACTGCTGGCATGGCATAGGACTGGGCTAGCTTAGTGCTGAGACTGAGCCAGCTCAGTGCGCGGGCAGAGTTATGTGAGGGTCTATTTTGGGCTAGGGTCTGGGATGATTCTAGGGATCTTAAGGCCTGGTTTGAGAAGTCTTAAGGAGACTAATTCATGTATGGGTCAGGTCTAGATCCAAAGAATGAGAGCATGGGAGATATGGGTGTACATGGGCTCAGTGAGTGCTTTCATGTATTGGATTAGCTAGAGAATTTTTTGGTCGAGCCTAATGGCTATGTATAGATACATGGCTATGTATATATAACCATTAGGATTTTAAAAGGTTGGAATCAATATAGACTTTTTTCTCCATCAACTCTCTTCTTCTCTTCTCTCTAGAGTTGCCGCCCTAGGGTTCTTAAAGAAGGCCTAGAGAAGGGGGGCGTCTCCCTCAAGTCCAAGGAGGAAGGCGCCCCATCACAAATCCAGGTGGAGGATCGGTGGTGTGCTACCCATAGAGAACGTCACAGATTCATTTAGGTCTGTGCTAAAGATCAAGGGCTTCCGCAATATGATATCGGGGCTTGTAATGCCAAGGATGATTGGCGTTCAAGTGACATCATGGAACATCAATTGGATTAGAAAGAGGTGATGCCAGTTGGTGCACTTACAGGATCTAGATGTCATCAATTGGACTAACCCAGTTCAATTGATTTGGATTAGATCAAATTAGGTTCAAGAAAATCATGCTAGCACATGATTGAGCCTAACATTCTTCTTTTGTAATCATTTTGGTTCATCTTGGCTGAGCTAAATTTATTTGAGCTCACTCAAGGACCTTGTCTTAGTCTGACTGAAGCTTGTTCAAATCAGAAAAGGATTATCTTAATTCATTAGATGGATTTAAGACAGCACCTATCAATTCTTGTCACCTGCTAATTCTTATTTTGGACCTTGGTCAACAGTTGACCCTAGACACTTGGACATAGGGCCATGTGTCATGCACCTATAGGAGAGCACGTGGGGCTCTTGTCCCCCTGCTAAAAGAGGTAAGAGAGAGGGTTAATGCCATCCTAGGCGTGCGCCCCATGTAGATAAGAGATGGAGTCTCATACAGATGGGACTCCAGGGTTTCTTAATGGGTTTAAACACCTAAGCACCAAAGACTCTTGCTTTATACAGTCTTGGTGCCACCTATGTGGATTTTTTAGGGACTCTCATCTGATTGGATTAGATGATATCATTCCATCAATCTGATTTAGATCTGATTGAATGAAGGTCTCTAATTGGCTGGGATGATGTGGCACTGCATGGCGCAGCAGGGTCTATTTAAATCCTGTCTATGCCTAGAGTTATAAAGCTTCTTCCTTTCACCACGCCACAAGGCTGCCCTCCTCTATTCCATGCCTTCCTCTGATCCTCTCTCTCTCCTCTCCACGTCCAAAGGAGTTGGGCATTAGTTCATGTACAATCCAAAGAAGAAAGGCACCTAGATCAGGAAGAAGGCAGCACTATTGAAAGAGACAACCGCCGCTTCTTCAAAGAAGTTTTGAAGAACTTCAAGATCAGATCCAGATTTAATTTTTGAAGAAGTGATTTAAAAGAAAAAGATCTCTAAATTCTGCCTGAGTGGACATCGGTAGAGGCCAGGCACGTGTGTGGCTCCTTTCAGAACCTCAGGATCAATCAGGATCTTCGCAGGATAATCTAATTACCTAAAATAAAAGTATGAAATTAAATTAGATTTAATTTTATTTTTAATTTTTAGTATCAGATCTTTAGGATTAGATTTGAGAAATCTTAGATTTGATTAGGATAATAGAAAAAAAATTTTAAAATATTCCTTCAGATCCAATTAAATCTAAACGATCTTGTGCAAGAAAAATAGGATTTATCCTTCAAATGGTATCAGAGCTGCGTTAGTAGTTCATCAGAACTATTTTAGATCTAATTTATTTTTTATTTATGATTTGATATTAAAAAATTTTAGATATCACATCAAATGTGATTAGATCTAATATCAAAAAATTAAAAATTTTATGATTTAGATCTATAATGTATGAGATAAATGACCAGACTAGGAATAGAATAGATCTATGTATAGTCTAGTATAATTATATTATTAAATTAATTAAATATAATTTTAAATTTAATTTATTTTATTTTTTTAATATTATAATTATTGTAATCAGATCTAAAAAATAAAAAATAAAATTTTTAATTTTTATTTTATTCATATGAGATATGAAAGATACATGCTTAGACTAGTTATAGAATCATTCTATAAAATATCTAGAATAATTTTATTTTTTATATGATCAAATTTAAATTTTTTTTTTAGATATTATATGTGATATTTTAGATTTAAAAGCATGCAAGTTTAATTTAATTATGATACATGAGATGTATGCAAAATATATTTAAGTTAGATCATTAGTTATATATGCAATATATGATTTAAATCTAACTAGTTTTATAGTAAAAATTATATTTTTGATTAAGACATTCTCCTTGACCATCCAATCATAAGAATAAGGTAGGATTTAAAGGCCCTCTCTTTCCATTCGATGGGATGTTCTTATGACGTGTAGGGATGTTGTGTGTTCGTTCTTAATCAAAAATTAAAACTTATTTTTCTATAAAATCTTAGATCCTAAAATTCTAATATTTTATTACATATTTTATTCATGAATCTAAAACTTAATTAAAAATTAAGATTATAAAATTAATTAGATCTAAAAATTATAAATTTTTAGATCTAAGATATATTCATAAAATTGGGTTTGGGCATGGGTAGCTTAATTAGGTCTAGCGGTTGATCAAATCGAATTAAGAGTTGGTTAGGTGGGATCAAAGAAAGCTTAGATTTGATCAATCTAATAGGATTAAGTCTGGGTTAAGATCGAATCACATTGAGATGTGACTCAATCAAGTCAAGACCTAATTTGGCTCTTCAGTTCGAGCTTAGATTGTAGGCTAACCCAACTGATTTTGATTCGATAATTTGGTGTCTAAGAGAAGTCTGACAGATACAGCCGATTGATTTTTAATTGGAAGCTACTCAACCTGAATGTATTCTTATCAAGTTAATGGTATATTCCTTCCATCGATCTCACTTATCTGATCATTTATGTCGATCCAGTTCTGATTTGACATGACTAACAAGTCGAGCCAACCCATACCACTAGGTTAGTTATAATTATTATGACTAAGTCAAGTCAAGTTTAAAGAGATCTAAATTAAATCTTTCTAAGAAAATATTAAGTCTAAGATCTTCCACCATTGTAGATGTGTAGGCTCTTTTCGAGATTGATTGTTCTCGACTAGATATAGTGGTTCGGTTGTACTGGGAAGACACAACCATATCTATTAGGCATTGGATGCTATGGGTTGGAAAATGGGTTGGGCTCAATATTTTGGATATGGTGAGGGATCCAATCAGAAATCTAATTCATGCAAATGGTAGGTCTGACTTAACTAAGGAGTAGATCAATATTTCGGACATGGTGAGATTCATGAATTAGAGATCAGATTAGGATGCACCATGATTAGAGAATCATTGGACAAGAGTTGTTCACTCATCGATTGACCCATCACCAATAACTGTTAGGTGAGGTGATGAGACAGTCGGTGAGGCCACACCATCCACTAGAAATCAATAATCGTGAAGATTTTTGTATCTCTGCTAAGAGAGTGTAGGAATCCAAGTAAATAGTAAAAACCTAATTTATTTAAAAATAAAATTTTTAAATAAATTGGTTAAGTCTAATTACAAAATCTAACTAAAAATTTTGACTCTCCACAGGAAGATGTCTGCGTCCAACCCACTAGCCCGCATCCTGGACACCCATAGACTGACTGAATCCAACTATAAGTATTAACTCCAAAACTTCAAAATTATTTTGGATTCCAAGAAGTTGACTCATGTGTTGGAATAGGATCCTTCCACCTTACCAGTCCATCCATCCACTGATCAAAGAGCATCTCTTGAGAAATAGATGGATGAAGATAACAAAATCAGGTATTACATGTTGGGCTCGATGTCTGATGAGCTCCAACACCAACATGAAGATATTAAGACTAGCTATCAAATGTTGGCTCACCTATAAGAGTTATTTGGTGAATAGAGTCGCGTAGCCAAATATCAAGTCACTAAGAGACTGTTTAAGACTCAGATGCATGATGGACAGTCGATCCAAGATCATTATCTGATGATGATCAAGAATTTAAAAGAACTTAAGAAGCTTGATGTCAAGTTAGATCAGGATCTGTAGATTGATATAATTCTACAGTTCTTGACTTATGCGTATGGGTAGTTCATTATGAACTATCATATGCATAAACTTCAGAATACCATGGCTGAGCTCATGAACATGTTGGTTACTACTGAGCTTTCTATGAAAGGTTCTAAAGGCTCGGTACTTATTATGGAGTGGACTTCCTCCAAGAGAAAATTTTTTGAAAAGAAGAAGAAGTTCGTTAAGAAGCAGAAGATAGATGGTGGAAAGAAGAAGAAGGCAAAATCGAAGAAGAATGCCAATAAAGAAAAATATTTTCATTACAATACTGACGGTCATTGAAAGCAGAACTATCCTTTGTACCTAGCCAGTCTGAAGAACAAGAAGGAGATAAGTCCTTCCGGAGGTATGCTAGTTATAAAATCTAATCTTATGATTTTTTCTGCATCCAGTTGGGTGCTTGACTTTGGTTCTAGTGCTCACTTGTGCACTTCTATGTACGATCTTAAGGATAGCAAGAGGCTGAGGGATGGTGAGATGATCCTACATATCGAAAATGGAGCAAGAGTTGCTACTGTGGTCGTGGGAATCTATCCTCTGCGATTACCATCAGGATTAGATTTAGTTCTTAGGGACTATTTTTATGTGCCTGCAGCAAGTAGAAATTTAATTTCTATTTCATGTTTAGCACAAGAAGGCTATGTAATTAATTTTCTTAAGGACCATTATAATATTCTTTATGAAAAAAATAAAATTATAAGTGCTTTTCTTATAAATGGTCTCTACCAGTTACATATTGATGTTTTTGTTTTTAATATCGAGCAAAACATGAATGCCATAAGATCAAAATGACCTAAGGATAGTCTAAATGATAGGTATCTTTGACATCTTAGGCTAGGTCATATAGCTGAAGATAGGATTAATAAATTGGAGAAATTTAGGTTATTAAGTTTGTTGACTTTCGAGTCATATCCGATTTATGAATCATGCCTTCATAGCAAAATGACCAAGCTTCCTTTTATAGGACATGGAAAAAGGGCCATAGACCTACTTGCCCTAGTACATATTGATGTATGTAGCCCATTTGATGTGCCGGTCAGAAATAATTATATCTACTTCATTATCTTTATCGATGATTTATCTTGGTACGGGCGTGTGTATTTTATGTGACATAAGTCTAAAGCTTTTGAAAAGTTCAAGAAATTCATACTTAAAATAAAAAAATAAATAAAAAAATCTATTAAAATTTTTTTTATCAGATCGAGGAGGCGAATATCTTTATCAAAAATTTTTAGACTATCTTAAGGACAATGGCATAGTCTCTTAATGGACTCCATCTGAAATGCCTTAACTCAATGGAATTTCATAATGGAGAAACTGGATCCGATTAGATATGGTCCGATCCATGATGAGCTTCACGGATCTTTCTAAATTTTTTTAGGGACATAGTCTGATGACCGCTATATATTTACTGAATAGGATTTTCTCTAAGACCGTTCCTACCACACCATATGATATATGGCATGGTAAGAAACCAAGTCTGAGACATCTCAGAATTTAGGATTGTCCGGCCCATGTCAAAAGACAACAGATGGACAAATTAGAGTCTAGGTCCTTTAGAGCTCGGTTTATTGGATATCCTAAAGAGTCATTAGGATATTGTTTCTATCTCCTGGAAGATCATAATGTGATTGTGAGTCGACATGCTATCTTTTTTGAAAAATAGTTTATTCAAGATGGTGGCATCGAAAGGTAGATTAGACTCGAGGAGAAAGTCTCTGATGAGAAATGAGCTAAGGAACCTATGGAACCCAATCAGATTAAGCCAATCCAAATACTACCTCCTCCACCTCATAGATTAAGTAGAATTTTTCATCCTCCTGAAAGATACTTAGGTACTATATTAGAAGATGTAGAGAAAATATTTCTCACAAGAAATGGAGCTCATGGTGATGATCCCAAAACTTATGACGAGACAATATCAGATATCGACTTTGAGAAATGGTTAGAGGCAATGAGATCAGAGATTGACTCAATACGTTTGAACCAAGTCTGGACCTTGGTAGATCCACCTGAAGGTATAGTACTTATTGGGTGTAAATGGATCTTCAAGAGAAAGATAGGTGTCGATGGAAGTATAGAGACATTCAAAGCAAGGCTCGTAGCAAAAGGATATAGTCAGCACGAAGGCATTGACTATAAGGATACTTTTTCATCAGTAGCCATGCTCAAATCCATCCGCACATTGCTTGCTATTACAGCCTATTTTGATTACGAAATATGATAGATGGACGTGAAAATTGTATTCTTAAATGGATATCTTAAGGAAGTTATTTATATGAAATAGCCACTGGATTTCACATCAGTGATAATGATCATAAGGTATGCAAGCTGCAAAGATCCATATATGGACTTAAGCAAGCATCTCGGAGTTGGAATGCTCGTTTCAATGATGTAATCAAATCATTTGGATTCATCAAGAATGAGGAGGAGCCCTATGTTTTCAAAAAGGTCAGTGGGAGTGTTGTTATCTTTCTCATACTATACGTGGATGACATCCTCCTAATTGAGAATGATATTTTCATATTGACTACAGTCAAAATATGGTTGTCTAAGGAGTTCTTTATGAAAGATTTAGGAGAGACATCCTTTATTCTAAAAATTAAAGTCTATAGGGATAGACCGAATAGGATGTTGGATCTCTCATATAAAATATACATAGAGGAGGTGCTGAAGAGATTTAGCATGAAAAACTCCAAAAGGGATTTAGTACCCTTCAAACATGGCATTCATTTCTCCAAGAAGATGTGCCCTAGCACACCTGAGGAGATTGAACACACGAGCAAGATCCCTTATGCTTCAATAATAGGGAGCCTCGTGTATGTCATGCTATGTACACGACCTGATATTGCCCATGCTGTGAGTTTCACGAGCAGGTATCAGTCGAATCCAAATGAAGAGCACTGAACTTTTATGAAATATATCCTTAAGTACTTGAGAAGGACTAAGGATATGTTTCTAGTCTTTGGTAATGTAGAACTTCAGGTCCAGGGGTATATAGACTCAAATTTCATGTCCGACATAGATGATTGAAAGTCGACATCTGAAAGTCTATTTATTTATAATGATAGAGCTTTCAGTTGGAAGAGTTTCAAACAGACGGCAATAGCAGACTCCACCATGGAAGCAGAATACATTGCTGCATCAGAGGCTGCAAAAGAGACATTCTGGTATAAGAAGTTCACCACACAGCTCAGAGTGATGCCATCACATGCCGTCCCTCTGTACTGCGATAATAATGGTGCCATAGCCCTAGCTAAGGAGCCAAGATCTCACCAGATTTTCAAGCACATCGAGCGGAGATACCACCTCATCCATGATTACCTCGAGAAGAGATACGTCGAGGTCAAGAGAGTCGACACTGCAGATAATGTGGCTGATCCGTTGATAAAGCCATTAAGCCAGCATAAGATCGAAGTCCACCTTGAAAAGATGGGACTTAGATTTGTAGCCAATTGGCTTTAGGTCAAATGAGAGTTTGTTAGATGTGTGCCCTAGAAGCCAAATTGGCTGATACTTATAATACACTTCTATGGATAATTTTATAATTTTGATTATAAAGTAATAAATAAATTATTTTTTATCATAGTCTATATTTAAAATATCTGTGATACATCCTTTGAGTTAATGATAATGATAATTCTTATTTTAAAGGATTAAAAATTTAAGATATGAATTTTCATAATTAACTCATAAATTGCTTTCAATCGTAGGATCATCACAAGGATGATGATTGATTCGGAAGGTTGGTGTATGATTGCTTTCTTAGAATAGATGTGTCTTAAGTCTATGGTGTGGAGACATCGGAGTGAGAGTACAGGTACTCGTTAGAGAACGAGGGCACTGAGCGTAACCGTCTTGAGCAGTCAAAAGAAAGTCTATCTTCTCATCAATGACTGACTCGTTGCTGCAGTGGTATGTCTGGTTCTTTGATCTGAGGTGCATCGATAGTTCACCTTGAGAGTGTTATAGTTTGACTACACCATAACTCGATCTTCTAGCCATTCGGAATCCTAAGGTGTATGTTGGCTATAGCATGTTTATTGTAGAAATTAGATTACACCAATAGAAGATCTATTTACCTCAGTAGATGAGGAGTAGTCCTATGATAATCATAAGATTAAGTTCTTAAGCCCATGGCCATGGTAGAGTGAAAATAATAGAAAGAGTTTCTATTAGGATTTCACATTGGACTCAAATCGAATGATTAATTCATATGATGGATATTGGGTTTGATGAGTTCATCTTAATCCTAATCCAGTCGAGGCTCAAGATAGAAGAATCCAATCACATAGGTAGCTGTACAAAGAGGTTCACTTTCAATTTTGATGGGTTGCCACCATATACTACTAGGTGTCACTGGTGGATTTTGGGAGTAATTAGAATGATTTAGATGATCGATCATTCTAATTGTATGAATCAGAAAAGTTCTGATCCATTGAAAGATATTTCAATGATATTGATGATAGAGATTGTGACATATCTCATTATCATATAGAACTAAACCTAACTGGATCACACAAATAAGAGTTTGGGTCTGAATGTCATCAATTGGACTAATCTAATTCAATTGATTTGGATTAGATCCAATTAGGTTCAAAAAAATCATACTAGCACATGATTAAGCCTAACATTCTTCTTTTGCAATTATTTTGGTTCATCTCGACTAAGCCAAAATTTATTTGAACTCACTCAGAAACCTTGTCTTAGTCTGACTAAAGCTTGTCCAGATCAAAAAAGGATTATCTTAATTCATTAGATGGATTTAAGACAGCACCTGCCAATTTCTGTCACCTGCTAATTTCTGTTTTTGACCTTGGTCAACAATTGACCCTAGACACTTGGACATAGGGCCATGTGTCATGCGCCTATAGGAGGCACCAGGGGCTCTTGTCCTCCTACTAAAAGAGGCTAGAGAGAGGGTGCATGCCACCCTAGGCGTGCGCCTCATGTGGATAAGAGATGGTCCCATACAGATGAGACTCCAGGGTTTCTTGATGGGTTTAAACACCTAGGCACCAAAGACTCTTGCTTTATCCAATCTTGGTACCACCTATGTGGATTTTTGAGAGACTCTCATCTGATTAGATTAAATGACATCATCCCACCAATCAAATTTTGATCTGATTGAATGAAGGCCTCTGATTGGTCGGGATGATGTGGCACTGGATGGCGCAGTAGGATCTATTTAAATCCTATTTACACCTAGAGTTATAGAGCTTCTTTCTTTCACCATGCTGCAAGGCTACCCTCCTCTATTCCATGCCTTCCTCTGAACTTCTCTCTCTCCTCTCCATGCCCAAAGGAGTTGGGCACCGGTTCAAGTGCAATCCAAGGAAGAAAGGCTCCCAGATCAGGAAGAAAGCAGCACTGTTGAAAGAGACAACCACCGCTTCTTCAAAGAAGTTTTGAAGAACTTCAAGATCAGATCCAGATTTGATTTTTGAAAGAGTGATTCAAAAGAAAAAGATCTCCAGATCTTGTCCGAGTGGACATCGGTAGAGGCCAGGCACATGCGTGGCTCCTTCTAGAACCTCAGGATCAATAAGGATCATCGTAGGATAATTTGACTACCCTAAACAAAGGTATGAAATTAAATTAGATTTAATTTTATTTTTAATTTTAATATTAGATCTTTAGGATCAAATCCAAGATGTCTCAAATTTAATTAGGATCATAAAAAAAAAATTTTAAAATATTTCTTCAGATACAGTCAGATCTGAACGATCCTACGCAAAAAAAACAAGATTTATCCTTCAAATGGTATCAGAGTTACGTTAGTAGTTCATCAAATCTATTTTAGATCTAATTTATTTCTTATTTATGATATGATATTAAAAAATTTTAAATATCACATCAGATATGATTAGATCTAAAATTAAAAAATTAAAAATTTTATGATTTAGATCTATAATGTATGAGATGCATGACTAGACTAGGAATAGAATAGTTCTATGTGTAATCTAGTATAATTATATTATTAAATTAATTAAATATAATTTTAAATCTAATTTATTTTTATTTTTTGATATTATAATTATTATAATTAGATATAAAAAAATAAAAAATAAAATTTTTAATTTTTATTTTATTCATATGAGATATGAAAGATGCATGCTTAGACTAGTTATAGAATCGTTCTATAAAATATCTAGAATAATTTTATTTTTTATATGATCAAATTTAAATTTTATTTTTTAGATATTATATGTGATATTTTAGATCTGAAAGTATGCAAGTTTAATTTAGTTATAATATATGAGATATATGCAAAATATGTATAAGTTAGATCATTAATTATATATACGATATATGATTTAGATCTAACTAATCTTATAGTAGAAATTATATTTTTGATTAAGATGTTCTCCTTGACTGTCCGATCATAAGAACAAAGTAGGGTTTAAAGGCCCTCTTCTCCTATTCGATAGGATGTTCTTATGACATGTAGGAGTGTTGCACGTTCGTTCTTAATCAAAAATCAAAATTTATTTTTCTGTAAAACCCTAGATCCTAAAATTCTAGAATTTTATTACATATTTTATTCATGAATTCAAAACTTAATTAAGAATTAAGATTATAAAATTAATTAGATTTAAAAATTATAAATTTTTAGATCTAAGATATATTCATAAAATTGGGTTCGGATATGGATAGCTCAATTAGGTCTAACGGTTGATCAAACTGAATCAAGAGTTGGTTAGGTGGGATCAAAGAAAGCTTAGATTTGACCAGTCTAATAGGATTAAGTCTGGATCAAGATCGAATCACATTGAAATATGACTCAATCAAGTCAAAATCTAATTTGGCTCCATAGTTTGAGCCTGGATTGTAGGCTAATCCAATTAGTTCTGATTCAACAATTTGGTGTCTAAGGTAAGTCTGAAAGATATGATTGACTAATTTTTAATTAGGAGCTACTTAACCTGAATGCGTTCTTGTCGAATTAATGGCATATCCCTTCTACTGATCTCACTTACTGGTCATTTGTGTCAATCCAATTCTGATTTGAGGTGGCTAATAATTCGAGCCAACCCATGCCACTAGGTTAATCATAATTATTATGACTAAGTCAAGTCAAGTTTAAGGAGACCTAAATCAAATCTTTCTAAGAAAATATTAAGTCTAAGATCTTCTATCATTATAGATATGCGAGCTCTTTTCGGGGTTGATTATTCTTGGTTGGATATAATGATTCAGTTGTACTGAAAAGACACAACCATATCTATTAGACATTGAATGCTATGAATCGAAGGATGGATTGGGCTTAATATTTTAGATACGGTGAGGGATCTAATCAAAAATTTAATTCATGCAAATGATGGGTCTAACTTAACTAAGAAGTGAATCAATATTCTGGACATGGTAAGATTCATAAATTAGAGATCAAGTTAGGGTGCAACATGATTAGAGAATCATTGGACAAGAGTTGTTCACTCATCGATTGATCCATCACCAATAACTATATGAGGTGATAAGCCAGTCGGTGGGACCGCACCATCCACTAGAAATCAATAATCATAAAGATTTTTGCATCTCTGGCAAGAGAGTGTAAGGATCCGAGTAAATAATAAAAATCTAATTTATTTAAAAATAAAATCTCTAAATAAATTGGTTAAGTCTAATTATAAAATCTAACTAAAAACTTTGACTCTCTGCAAGAAGATATCTACGTCCAACCCACTAGCCCGCATCATAGACACCCATAGACTGACCAGATCTAACTATAAGGATTAGCTTCGAAACTTCAAAATTATTTTGGGTTTTGAGAAGTTGACTCATGTGTTGGAATAGGATCCTCTCACCTTACCAACTCGTCCATCTGCTGATCAGAGAGCATCTCTTGAGAAATAGACGGATGAAGATAACAAAGCCATGTATCACATATTGGGCTCGATGTCTAATGAGCTCCAGCACCATCATGAAGATATTAAGACTAACCATCAAATATTGGCTCACTTGCAAGAGTTGTTTAGTGAACAGAGTCGCGCAGTCAAATATCAAGTCACTAAGAGACTATTTAAGGCTCAGATGCATGATGGACAGTTGATCCAAGATCATTGTCTGATGATGATCAAAGACTTAGAGGAGCTTGAGAAGCTCAGTGTCAAGTTAGATCAGGATCTATAGATTGACATAATTCTGCAGTCCTTGACTGATGTGTATGGGCAATTCATCATGAACTACCATAGGCATAAACTTCAGAATACCTTGGCTAAGCTCATGAACATGTTGGTTACTGCTGAGCTTTCTATAAAAAGTTCTAAAGGCTCAGTACTTACTGTGGAGTGAATTTTCTCCAAGAAAAAGTCTTTTGAAAAGAAGAAGAAGTCCGTGAAGAAGTAGAAGATGGATGGTGGAAAGAAGAAGACGGTAGAGCCGAAGAAGAAGGCCGACAAAAAAAAATATTTTCATTGCAATACTAACGGCCATTGAAAGTAGAACTGCCCTTTGTACCTAGCCAGCCTAAAAAATAAGAAGAAGATGGATCCTTCTGGAGGTATGCTCATTATAGAATCTAATCTTACGATTTTTTCTGCATCTAGTTGGGTGCTTGACTCTGGTTCTAGTGCTCACTTGTGCACTTCTATGTAGGATCTTAAGGATAGTAGGAGGCTGAGGGATGGTGAGATGATTCTACATGCTGGAAATGGTGCAAGAGTTGCTACTGTGGCCATGGAAATCTACTCTCTGTGATTACCATTAGAATTAGATTTAGTTCTTAGGAACTATTTTTATGTGCCTGTAGCAAGCAGAAATTTGATTTCTATTTCATGTTTAGCGCAAGAAGGCTATGTAATTAGTTTTCTTAAGAACCATTATAATATTCTTTATGAAAAAAAGAACATTGCTAGTGGTTTCCTTATAAATGGTCTCTATCAATTACATATTGATGTTTCTATTTTTAATATCGAGCAAAACGTGAATGCCATAGGATCAAAGCGACCTAGGGATAGTCGAAATGATAGGTATCTTTGGCACCTTGGGCTAGGTCATATAGCTAAAGACAGGATTAACAAATTGAAAAAATCTGAGCTATTGAGTCCGTTGACTTTCAAGTCATATTCGATTTATGAATCATGCCTTCATGGCAAAATGACCAAGCTTCCTTTTATAGGTCATGAAAAAAGGGCCACAGACCTACTTGCCCAAGTACATACTAATGTATGCGGCCCATTTGATGTGTCGATCGGAGCAATTATGTCTACTTCATCACCTTTATCGATGATTTATCTCAATACGAGTATGTGTATTTGATGCGATATAAGTTTGAAACTTTTGAAAAATTCAAGAAATTCAAATTCAAAGTAGAAAAATAAATAGAAAAATCCATTAAGATTCTTCGATCAGATCGAGGAGGTGAATACCTTAGTCAAAAGTTTTTAGACTATCTTAAGGACAATGTCATATATAGTTTCTCAATAGACTTCATCTGGAGTGCCTCAACTCAATGGGATTTCAGAACGGAGAAATCAGATCCTATTAGATATGGTCCGATCCATGATGATCTTCTCGAATCTTTTTGAGTTTCTTTGAAGACATAGCCTAATGATCGCTATATATTTACTAAATAGGATTTCCTTTAAGATCGTTCCTACCACACTGTATGATATATGACACGGTAAGAAATCAAGTCTGAGTCATCTCAGAATTTAGGGTTATCCAACTCATATCAAAAGACAACAGGCGAACAAATTAAAGTCTAGATTCTTTAGAACTTGGTTTATTGGATATCCTAAAGAGTCATTAGGATATTATTTCGATCTCCCAGAAGATCACAATGTGATTGTAAGTCGACACGCCATCTTTTTTGAAAAATAGTTTATTCGAGATGGTGGCATCGGAAGGCAGATTAGACTCGAGGAGAAAGTCTCCAATGAGAAACGAACTAAGAAACCTATGAAATCTAATCAGATTGAGCCAATCCAAACACTACCTCCTCCACCTCATAGATCAAGTAGAATTTTCTATCCTCCTGAAAGGTACTTAGGTACTATATCAGAAGACGTAGAGAAAATGTTTCTCATAGAAAATGGGATACATGGTGATGATCCCAAAACTTATGATGAGGCAATATCAAATATCGACTCTGAGAAATGATTAGAGACAATGAGGTTAGAGATTGACTCGATACATTTGAACCAAGTTTGGATCTTGATAGATCCATCTGAACATATAGTACCTATTGGGTGTAAATGGATCTTCAAGAGAAAGATAGGTGCCGATGAAAATGTAGAGATATTCAAAGCAAGGCTCATAGTGAAAGAGTATAATCAGCACGAAGGCATTGACTATCAGAATACTTTTTCGCCAGTAGCCATGCTCAAATCCATCCATATATTGCTTACTATTGTATCCTATTTCAATTATGAAATATGGTAGATGGACTTGAAAATGGCATTCTTAAATGGATATCTTGAGAAAGATATCTATATGGAACAATTGTTGGATTTCACATCCAGTGATAATGATCATAAGGTATACAAGGTGCAAAGATCCATATGTGGACTTAAGCAAGTATCTCGGAGCTGGAATGCTCATTTCAATGATGTAATCAAATTATTTAGATTCATCAAGAACGAGAGGAGCTCTGTGTTTTCAAAAAGGTCAGTGGGAGCACTGTTGTCTTTCTTGTATTGTATGTGGATGACATCCTCCTAATTGAAAATGATATTTTCATGTTGACTACAGTCAAAATATGGTTGTCTAAGAAGTTTTCTACGAAAGATCTAGGAGAGGTATTCTTTATTCTAGAAATTAAGATATACAGGGATAGACCAAATAGGATGCTGAGTCTCTCATAGAAAATGTACATAGAGGAGGCACTGAAAAGATTTAGCATGCAAAACTTTAAAAGGGGTTTAATATCCTTCATACATGGCATTTATCTCTTCAAAAAGATGTGCCCTAGTACACCTGAGGAGATTGAACGCATGAGCAAGATCCCTTATGCTTCAGTAATAGGGAGCCTCATGTATGCCATGCTATATACACGATCTGATATTGCCCATGCTGTGAGTGTCACAAGCAAGTATTAGTCAAATCCAGGAGAAGAGCACTGGACTTTTGTGAAATGTATCCTTAAGTACTTGAGAAGGAGTAAGAATATATTTCTAGTCTTTGGTAATGGAGAACTTCAGTTCCAGGGATATATAGACTCAAATTTCATGTCCGATAAAGATGATCAAAAGTCGACATCTGAAAGTCTGTTTATTTGTAATGGTAGAGCTATCAGTTGAAAGAGTTCTAAGCAGATGATGATAGCAGACTCCACCATGGAAGTAAAAAACATCGCTGCATTAGAGGCAGCAAAGAAGGCATTCTGGTACAAAAAGTTCATTGCAGAGCTTAGAGTAATGCCATCAGATGCCATCCCTCTGTACTGCGATAATAATGGTGCCATAGCCCTAACTAAGAAGTCGAGGTCTTACCAAAAATCCAAGCACATCAAGTAGAGATACCACCTCATCTGTGATTACCTCGAGAAGAAATACGTAGAGGTCAAGAGAGTCAACACTGCAAATAATACAGCTGATCTACTAATAAAGCCATTGAGCCAGCAAAAGATCGAACTCCACCTTAAGAAGATGGGACTTAGATTTATAGCCAATTGGCTTTAGATCAAGTTGGAGTTTGTTAGATGTGTGTCCTAGAAGCTAGATTGGCTGACACTTATAATACACTTCTAAAGATAATTTTATAATTTTAACTATAAATTAATAAATGAATTATTTTCTATCATAGTGTGTATTTAAAGTGTCTATGATACATTCTTTGAGTTAATGGTAATGACAATTCTTATTTTCAAGGATTGAAAATTTAAGACATGAATTTTTATATTAACTCATAAACTACTCTCGACCATAGGATCATCATGAGGATGGTGATTGATCTAGAAGGTTGGTGTATGATTGCTTTCTTAAGATAGATGTGTCTTGAGTCTATAGTGTGGAGACATCGAAGCGAGAGTATAGGTACTCGTTAAAGAACGAGAACATTGAGCGTAATCACCTCGAGCAATCATAAGAATGTCTACCTTCTCATCAATGACTGACTCATTACTATAGTGGTGTATCTAGTTCTTTGATTTGAGGTGCATCGGTAGTTCACCTTGAGGGTGTTATAGTTTGAGTACACCACAACTCGGTCTCCTAGCCATTTAAAATTTTGAGGTGTATGTTAGCTATAGCATGTTCATGGTAGGAATTGGATTGCACCAATAAGAAATCTATCTACCTCAGTGGATGAGAAGTAGCCCTATGATAATCATAAGATTGAGTCCTTAAGCCCATGGCCATGGCAGTGTGAAGATAATAGAAAGAGTTTCTATTAGGATTTTATATTGGACTCGAATTGAATGATTAATTCATACGACGGATATTGGGTTTGATAAGTTCATCTTAATCCTAATCCAGTCGGGGCTTAAGATAGAAGAACCCAATCACACAGGCTGCTGCATTGAGAGATTTGCTTTTAGTTCTGATGGGTTGCCATGATATACTACTAGGTGTCACTGGTAGATTTTGGAAGTAATTAGAATGATTTAGATGATCGATCATTCTAATTGTATGAATCAAAAAAGTTTTGATCCATCAAAAGGTATTTCGATGATGTCGATGATAGAGATCGCGATATGTCTAATTACCATACGGAATTGAACCTAACTGAATCACACAAATAAGAATTTGGGTATAGATGTCATCAATTGGACTAATCCAGTTTAATTGATTTGGATTAGATCTAATTAGGTTCAAAAAAATCATGCTAGCACATGATTGAGCCTAACATTCTTCTTTTGTAATCATTTTGGTTCATCTTGACTGAGCCAAATTTATTTAGGCTCACTTAGAAACCTTATCTTAGTCTGACTGAAGCTTATCCAGATTAAAAAAGAATTGTGTTAATTCATTAGATAGATTTAAGACAGCACCTGCCAATTCCTATCACCTACTAATTCTTGTTTTGGACCTTGGTCAATAGTTGACCCTGGACAATTGGACATAGGGCCATGTGTCATACGCCTATAGGAGAGCACCTGGGGCTCTTGTTCTTTTGCTAAAAGAGACTAGAGAGAGGGTGCATTGATGAGATCGTGATGTTGTCATTAGGACACCGTGTTTATCAGTTTAATCCGACTTCTTTTAAAATAATTAAGAGCACATAGATAGTAGAAAGTTAGATCGAATCCATAGAGAAGGTAGTATTTTGATTTTAAAATCTTTAATTTTTATAAAATAAAAATAAAAAAAAATTTAAAGTCAAAAAATAAAATTATAAATAAAAATTAAAATTAAAATAAATAGTATAAATTTAAATAGTGTAGGAAAATAACTTGATACTAAGATCTACTACCTAGATCTTAGCATCTACTTGTAGTAAAATAGAGAGCAATAATTAAAGTATAAAAATTAAATTATAATGAAAATAAAGAGTATAAAATTAAAGAGCATAAAAATAAATATTATATTAATTAAAAAGTTCATAATTTAAATACTTAAAATTTAAAAAAATTAAAATTAAAATATGCTGATTTTTTATCTTGGATTGGCCTCGACGTTGAGATGGTATAGAAGCCAGCTCTTCTTTATAGCATCCATTGCTTTGAAGCAGCCTCTAACCCAAGCATGGCTCTAACCTTTACCAAACTCCTTCCCATGATCAAAGATAGATTGATTTGGAGGCCTGGGGTCTTATTTATAGGTATTGGAGTGTTGAGAGCTTTTATTGTAGGTAATATGGGACTAAGAAGAGTTTTGATCGATGTTTGTAGAAGAATCTGAGTGAAATTTGGATTAAAATAGCTTCTGGACAAATTTGGTGAAATCTGGCCATTGAATGCTGATCAAATCATCCAAACAAACAATCAAAAACCCTTTAAAACTCCTTTCTATAATCGGATTAAACATGGACCGTTGGATCGCATGTTACTGGAAGAGATCCGACCGTCGGATTGTTGGCTAGGAGTTGAATCACCATCGGATGTGTCCTGGATGGTCAGATCACGGGCGGGAGTGAGCGCAACCATCGGATGGCGATCTCAATGAAGCTGAATTCGATTTGTATTTGGATTTAAACCCCGGCTGTCCAATCAAAATCGACAGCGACAAGAACCGTTCGATCGTGTGTTATTGTTCATGTGAACCCTATGGACCGGCTGCATCGCACACCACAACCAATCGATGTGCACATTTTGGTGGGTGAAATGACAAAAATGCTCCGTGCGTTGTGATAAAATGCTGTAAATCTCTTAGAGGCCTTGTTCTACCACGTGGCATTTCCCTATTCACTGGATGTCACTGAGCTAGCGGTTTACACTATTTCGTGGACCGAATGCGGCTTCTGCAACTGAGTCAACTTTGATGGCACGCCGGCTTGGCTTGGCTTGTAGAGCCGGCTAAGCCATTTTTCTTTTTTATTTTAATTTTTTTAAAAAAATTCATATCTAGTCCATTTTAGCTTTGATTTGCTTCAAACTTATTTCATTGTAACCAAAAAATTAAGCTCTTTCCATTGATAATAATTTTTATTTTTTATTTTTATTATTTTTTATTATATTTTTTAATTAATAAAAATATTAATTTCTTAAAAATATATATAAATTAATCATTAATTTTTAAAAATAAATATAAATTAATTAATAAATTAATATTTTTTATTGATGAATTTATGGTACTTATCATATCCTCCAACTTAAGCTTTGCTCATCCTCAAGTAAAGAAAAAAATTTAGTTTTAGATATCTTTTAACTTTAGAGTTTTGAATTTTATCTAAGCAGTTTTTAAAATCATCATTGATATTCAGTAGAGCATAAGTGAGGTATATCATTGGGATATTAATATTTATTAATATAAAAATTAAATAAAGAACATCAAATTTTTTTAATTTTTTTCTAAATTATCCTATCTTTATCTTTGAATTATCTAAACTTTCGTATGGGCAAGTATATTGCTACTCCCATCCTTCATTTATTAATTTTTATTTTTACATTACCTACTTTTTGATATGAATATCATTGCTTACTTAGGCAATGGGACCCGGTTACTTGATGAAAAATCAATATTTTTTTTAACATTGTACCATTATTGAGTGTCTTAACCCTTTAAGCTTTCTATTTGATCCATGTAGCAAATCTTGGGCCAATGACTCTCAAACTAGTTGGCTTTAGGGCACTAGGTATAGAATACCCCTCGGGCTTACTAGCTCGAATCAAACAGGCTATGAGTTAAGACTAGCTTTACAATGAGCTTCTTCGTTCTTTCTACCTTTTGATGCGAAACTCAATGCTTGCTTAGGCAAAGAGGCCCGATTACTCAGTGAGAAGTACTTAAAAACTATTTTTTTATTATTTTTTTTATATAAAAAAATATATGGTTACCCTACACAAGTCCATAAAATGTAGACTTTTCTTTGATGCTAGTAGAAAGAAATAGAAATGCTCAAAAAAAAAAAATTTTATGTTCTAGACTTAACTCTTTATTGGATTTTCTTAATACTTGATTCCTCAATATCTCACAAATTCTCTAATCTATACATCAATTTTTTTAAAAAAATGCTTAGTTCAACTCAATTCTTAAGCATAATCGGGTGTCTAAATACTAAATACTAACTTCCTCGAGGATTTAAAATTTTTTATTATTCTCTCCTCCAACTTAATCGATATTGTCCTCAATGGAGAAAAAAAAGGGTGTAATAAAGAATAGAAAAGAATACACCTGACTTAATGTATATGGTCCAGCATATGCCTTTGAAAATTTGAGCTCTCCCTCCAATTTTATTCAAAATATCCTAAAAAAATAAAAAAAAATTAAATATTGGATTGCCTCCCAACAAACACTAAGTTTACCATCTTCAGTTAGACACAAAGCAGTCTGTCTATCCAGTGTCAAATATTTGATTGATAAATTTCAACGATTTTGGATTGTCAATCTTAGAAAAATAGTTTAAGATCCCTTTATTAATATATTCATTGTTAAATTTGGGAACATATTTTGTGACCCCTATCTCAGTCCCTTATTTTTCAAGAATTTTTTTTATTTGTTCTTCTAAAATGCTTATGAATTAAGTTTTTGTATTAGGAGTTAAGTTTAATATAATGGATACTGGAAGGGTGATTAAAGATGGATTTAATTTTAGAGGTAAATTAATATAATCTTGTTTAAATAACTCCATTGGCTTTTCATTCTATGCCTCTTGATTTTTGTAAGAAGAACCGGCTTCTAGAATTGAAGAAAACATGACTTTTGGTTTATAGGTCTCAGGTAAATCATCCATTCTCTTCTCTCATTTATTTATCTTATTTAAATTGGAACCAGCATCAGTAATAGTTTCAGGCTTAGGTTCTTCTATGTGGTTAGTCTCAGTACTAACATGTTCCTCTAAATTTTTATTTTGGCTAACATCAGTACTAGCCTCTCTTATCTGATCTTGGTATGGATCCATAAGAATTCTATAACTTTTAAGTTCATAAATTACTTTAGCATTCTCAAATTAGGGATTCTTAGGTAAGACATTGAATTGATAACTTGATCCAGGTGGTTGATGGATATTAGGTGGATTATTTATAAGATTTGCAATTGGTAGGCTCGATAATTGACCTAGTTCTCTCCTCATGTTAGACTCAGCTAGTTGTCCAATTTGAGCTTCTAGCCTGGTGATAGATTGATGTTGAGTCAAAATTAATTATTGAAATTGGTTAAATCTTTCATCAACTAGATTGGTTTGTTGAGGAGGTGGATATGATGGCTGATTATAATGCAATGGATGAGTGGATTGACTAGGCTGACGACTATTATAGGCATAATTTTGATATTAGGGTCTATTTTGATAGTTTTAGATAGGTAAAATTTATGTCTGAGCCTGTGTTTGTTGAGGTATCCAAGAAAAATTAGAATGGTTCCTCCAATCTAGGTTATATGGATTTGAAAATGGGTCACTAACAGGCTTGGAGTAGCTTTAAGCAGTTTGAATTTGTTCTTGGATAAAAGATAGAAACTATGCAGCCGTAGAACATTCACTCATATGATGGGTTAGGCTAGCATAGATTAAATAAATCTCTTGATAATTAGAAGATGATGTAAATTGTGTAGGAGATTGTTGACCTAGGATTAGGAGTTGATCTAATTTCTGGGCAAAAAGATTGACTATATCTAATTTTCATGCTATCAAGTTCAAGTCAGCCTTAGAATTAGATTTTGGGTCATAAATTTCTATCCGTTTTTGGTAGAAAGATAATGAAACATGATTAACTGAGTTTTCACTTAGGATTTCAAATAAAATATAGGCTTTATCCTCACTCTTGTTCATGAATGCACCTCCGCAGGATGCATCTACCAATTATCTATATTGATCTCCTAAATCCTCATAGAAAATTTGAACTATTTGCCACTTAGACAAACCATGGTGTGGACATTTTCTAATAAGTTTCTTAAGTCTCTCCCATGACTTGTGAATTTATTTTCTTGGAAGCTGAGCTTTTCTTAAGTCTCTCCCATGACTTGTGAATTTATTTTCTTGGAAGCTGAGCAAATCCAGTGATAGCTCACCTCATAATGTTGGTTCATCCTATGAGATAAAATTTCTTAAAAAATTTATTTTTTAATTCAACCCAAGTTTTAATTGATCTTCTTATTGTACCAAACCAGTACTTGGCTTTGTCTTTTAATGATAAGAGAAATAAAATTAGTCTAAGGGCATCCTTAGTTAAATTTTGAATCCTCACCGTAGAGCATATTTCTAAAAACTTATTCAGATGCTTATAAGGATCTTCATTGATGCTTCTATAGAAAGATAGGAGTATCTGAATTATGGTCGGCTTGATCTCATAGTGGGTAGCATGAATTTTAGATAATTAGATATAAGTCGATGGAATATAGGTGGTAGAAATAAAGCATTCCTTCATCTGCCTAGGTGGTTCTTTAAAATTTTCAGTCATTTATTTATCTAAGTTTAATATGATTCAGCCATTTAATTTTATGATTGGATTCAATTAGGTCAGATAAAGCGATTTCCTACCATGTATGTATGAGTGCAATCCTAATGTATGGTTCATAAATTTTTTATATTTTTTTATTATTTTTTTTTATATTTTTTATTATTTTTTATTTTTTATTTTTTTAAATTTTTTAATATTTTTTATTTTTTATTATTTTATTTATATAATTATTATTTTTAATTTAATTTAATTATTATTTTTAATAATTTTTTAGTTATTTTAATCTAATTTAGTTTTAAATTTAATTTAATTTAATTTTTATTTTATTTTATTTTATTTTATTTTGAAGAAAAAAAAGAAGAAAGAAAGAAGAGTTCTAAAAAAGAGGTCCTAAGGAGTCTTAGAGTTAAGAAGAGAGAGAAGAATTAGTTTTAATTAGGTTTAATATTGGTTAGCAATCAAGTTGGTCAATCAATTCTGACTAAGAATTATCCTAGATCTAGACAGCTCCTAACTATCAAGATCATCTTCAAGCCCTTCAAATATAGGATCAACCAATCAACTGGTCAGGTAAGTATAAGATCGATGGAGTCTTCTCCGTTGCTTGTCTTAAACATCAATTATGCTTGGCTAGGTAAACTAATGGAATCAATTAAGTAACCACCTTCCTTCGGATCCTGTCATTTCTGAATCACTTTCCTAAATACCAGTTAAATTGACTAACCCTAATTCAGTCCAACTTTTAAGATTTTTTATCCTAATGAGCTCGAGTTTTTAGGACTGATGTCTAATTGATTTTAAAATTAAAGACTTAGATCAATGCAGGATGCTGGTTGGTTATTTATGGGCTAAAAAAGGATGATCAAATCTCCACCTTATCTTATTTAATTGGATTATGTCCTTAATTTGGTTTAATATGAATATGCATAAAAAATTTTCAATCAAAGGGTTTCATGCAATTTAAACTAGATGCATGTAATTAATTAAATTTTAGAAGCTTATCTTACCTTCAACAATCATCAAAATAAAAAAAATAAAACTAATATGATGCATGCTCTAAGCAGTTAGAGTTTTTAATCTTATCATGAGATTTTTAATTAGATTTAAATGGATATTTTTTAAAAAATTTAATTTAAAAATAAAATAAATAAATAAATAAAAAGAGAAAAGGACTAGGATTAGGATTGATCTCACCAAGCAGGATTAGAAGCTTCCTCCTTGCCTTAATTTTTTTATTCTTTTATCTCTTTTTCTACAAAATAAATAAGAAAAGTTACTAAGCAATATTTACAAAAAAATAAAAATATTAAAAATTACTTATAATTTATTTACAAGAAAAATCAATGAAATCAAAAATTTTAATGTCCATGCCTTCTCCAACAATAGTGCCAAAAACTTGATAAGATCGCGATGTTGTCGTTAGGATACCGTGTTTATCAATTTAATCCGACTTCTTTTAAAATAATTAAAAGCACATAGATAGTAGCAAGTTGGGTCGAATCCACAGAGAAGGCAGTATTTTAATTTTAAAATTTTTAATTTTTATAAAATAAAAATTAAAAAAAAATTAAAGTTAAAAAATAAAATTATAAATAAAAATAAAAATAAATAGCATAAATTTAAATAGTGTAGGAAAATAACTTGGTACTATGATCTACTACCTAGATCTTAGCATCTACTTATAATAAAATAAAGAGTAATAATTAAAGTATAAAAATTAAATTATAATAAACATAAAGAGCATGAAATTAAAGAGCATAAAAATAAATATTATATTAATTAAAAAATTTATAATTTAAATATATGAAATTAAAAAAAATTAAAAATTAAAATAGACTGATCTCTGATCTTGGATCGACGTCGGCATTGAGATGGTGTAGAAGTCAGCTCTTCTTCGTAGCATCCATTACTTTGAAGCAGCCTCTAACCCAAGCATAGCTCTAACCTTTATCAAACTCCTTTCCATGACCGAAGACAGATTGATTTAGAGGTTTGTGATCTTATTTATAGGTGTTGGAGGGCTAAGAGCTTTTGTTGCAGGCAATATGGGACTAAGAAGAGGTTTGATCGACGTTTGTAGAAGAATCCGAGTGAAATTTGGATTAAAATAGCTTCTGGACAAATTTGGTGAAGTCTGGTGAAATCTAGCCATTGAATGCTGATCAAATCGTCCAAACAAACAATCAAAAACCCTTTAAAACTCTTTTCTACAGTCGGATTAAACATGGACCGTTGGATCGCGCGTTACTGGAAGAGATCCGACCATTGGATCATTAGCTGGGAACTGAATCACCATCGGATGCATCCTGGACCATCGGATCATGGGCGGGAGTGAGTGCGACCATCGAATGGCGATCCGGGTGAAGCCGAATTTGATTTGTATTTGGATTTAAACCCCGGTCGTCCGATCAAAATCAACAGTAATAAGAACCATCCGATCATGCATTACTATTCACGTGAATCCTGTGGACCGACCACACCGCACACCACAACCAATCGACATGCACGTTTTGGCAAGTGAAATGACAAAAATGCTCCGTGCGCTATGATAAATGCTGTAAACCTCATAGAGGTCTTGGTCTACCACGTGACGTTTCCCTATTCGCTGGATGTTGCTGAGCTGGCAATCTACACTATTCCATAGATCGAATATGGCTTCTACAGCTAAGTCAGCTTTGATGGCGTGCCGGCTTGGCTTGCAGAGCCGGCTGAGCCATTTTTCTTTTTTTTTTAAATTTTTTTTTTCTTTAAAAATTTATATCTAGTCCATTTTAGCTCCAATTTGCTTCAAACTTACTTCATTGTAATCAAAAGATTGAGCTCTTTTCATTAATAATTTTTTATTTTTATTATTTTTTTACTTATTTTTTAATTAATAAAAATATTAATTTTTCAAAATATATATAAATTAATCATTAATTCTTAAAAATAAATATAAATTAATTAATAAATTAATTTTTTTATTGATAAATTTATGATACTTATCATGCACGCCATCCTAGATGTGCGCTCCATGTGGATAAGAGATGGAGTCCCATACAGATGGGACTCTAGGATTTCTTAATGGATTTAAACACCTAGGCACCAAAGACTCTTACTTTATCCAGTCTTGATGCCACCTATGTGGATTTTTGAGGGACTCTCATCTGATTGGATTAGATGACATCATCCCATCAATCAAATTTAAATCTGATTGAATGAAGACCTCTAATTGATCGAGATGATGTGGCACTACATGGCACAGCAAGATCTATTTAAACCCTATCTGTGCCTAGAGTTATAGAGCTTCTTCCTTTCATCATGCTGCAAGGCTGCCCTCCTCTATTCCATGCCTCCCTCTAATCCTCTCTCTCCTCTCCATGCCCAAAGGAGTTGGGCATCGGTTCAAGTGCAATCTAAGGAAGAAAGACACCCAGATCAGGAAGAAGGCAGCACTGCTGAAAGAGACAACCGTCGCTTCTTCAAAGAAGTTTTGAGGAACTTTAAGATCAGATCCAGATTTGATTTTTGAAGAGATGATTCAAAAGGAGAAAATCTCTAGATCCTACCTAAGTAGACACCGGTAGAGGTCAGGCACGTGCGTAGCTTCTTCCAAAATCTCAGGATCAATCAGGATCATTATATGATAATCTGATTACCCAAAATAAAAATATAAAATTAAATTAGATTTAATTTTATTTTTAATTTTAATATCAGATCTTTAGGATTAGATCCGAGATGTCTCAGATCTGATTAAGATTGTAGAAAAAAGTTTTAAAATATTTCTTCAGATCCAATCAGATCTAAAGGATCCTGTGCAAGAAAAATAGAGTTTATCCTTCATAGGGTTCCTTGGATGACTAGGAAGTCATCCACATTTTGATGGATGGGTGCATCCTTCCCTATATTGCAAAGAAAATGATCCAAAAGGATGACGAGGAATGATTCAAAGAATCCTTCGTAGCTTTCCTCGAGGTAATCGATCTCTTCTGAGTCTTAATTGAGTATCGATGTACTCCGGAGCCATAACTCATATTTTATTATCCATAGTTGGGTCATTACTTGTATGCCCACTTGGAGGCAGCGAACCTCCATAAGGTCGAGGCTTCAAGGGCTATCCAAGAAGCCCAAGCAGAGATCAAGAAGGTCTAGGCCGAGGTTAAAAGTTTGAGAGAAGCTTCAAGGTCTCATTCCGCCGAGGTCGAGCGCCTTCAAGAAGCACTGCGGAGGGAGGAGCAAGCATCGGTGGGGTTAAAGACCGCCTTAGCACTAGAGGAGGACAAATGAAAAAAAGGCCGAGGAGGAGGGTGATGTAGAGAAGAAGTTAGCTGTTGAAGTCTTCAAATCCTCCAAAGCAATGGAGGACATCAAAATTGCCTTTGCTCAAGAGGTCTTTCTCGAAGGATTCGAGGTCTACAAGAAGAGGGTCGCCAAGAGGTTCCCTGACATAGACCTTGACTTTTTGATTGAGGAGCGTGGCAATGAAGCAAAACCTTCCCACATTGGTGCTGTTTCTCCAGACATCGGACCTAATGCCAAAATCTTTGATCCTGCCACTGCAGTTCCAGAGCCCGTCCCTGAACGAGGAGTCATTGAGGATGCATCGACCTTGCCTGTTGTCCCACCTTCCAAGGTTGAAAACCTTTGATAGTTGTATTTTTCTTCTTTTTCTTTCATGTACTCAAAATATTTTGAGCAATGAAGATAAATTTTTCTTTATATTATTATTTAGAATCTCCCTAGTGAAGGTAGTCATGATTCGCCGCCGCCTGCTAAGGCCGCATCGCTGTCCCAAGGCCTTTCTCTAAAATCTATTATTAGAGACCTGTAGAAGGAGGTTCACTGGACTAAAAAGAAGTTGAAGAAGGTAAGGGGCGAACTTCAAACATTGGAGAAGCATTATTTGGAAACCATGGCTAAGATCACCCATCTTCGATAAGTCCATAAAAAGGACTCTATGGACTACATCAAAAACAAGCGCCTTTTAACCAAAGAATTAAAATGGGTGAAGAAGTCTGGTAGTGAGAAGGTTTGGACTTTAACTATCAAAGTCGGTTCCCTTGAGGTCGAACTTTGAGATTCGAAAGAGAAAATTAGATAGTTGGAGAGCGGTTCGGCCTAGGGCTAGAGTCAGGCAGAGCTCGACTGGGATTGGTCGAAGAAGCTTTTTGATCTTCAGGTGCAGCTGAACAATGCTGAGCAATTATACAATTTTCATCGGATCGATTGGCGTGAGGAGATCGAGGGTTATAAAAGAAAACTTAATAGGGTGAACTCAAAAGTTATATAACTTCAAAAATAATTGGTGGACAATGCCCAAGCCGGCTCGACTGCACATCTAGACGAAGTCGCCACTTTGAAGGATGCTCTTAGAAATTTGATCATAAAGTTTGAGGGTGCAGAGCAGGAACTTCATGATTTAAATTTTCAAATGGTCTACCAAGAAGGCTAGGTGAAAGATGCCGAGGCCAAGTCGGCAATTCTTAGAAAGAGGCTGAGAGAGATGGAGGAAGAGTCATGCAAGTGGGAGAGGATACTGAGGGAGAGCCTAACGGTAAGACAAAAGCTTGAAAAGAGAATAGAGGGCTTGGAACTCTCCCTTGCAATGGCTGGGGTTGGTAATCCGAAGTCCAATTTTGAGTAGGACCTCATTTTTTTTATGTAACCGGTCCTACTGATTCATGTAACAACCTTTATTTTTAATGAAATGGAGCTTCTTTCATTTGTCTGTTTGTGTTTTACCTTAGCTCGCTGCTTGCTAGTTTACTCTATTTTCTCATTGTGTCTGATGTCGACATCATCCCAAGATTACAGCTCTTATTTTGTATTTTGGGTATCTATCCTTTTGCTCTTATCAAGGTTGTCGGAGCACAAAAGGGCTATTGAAGGGGCCTCTCCTCAACGTAACTGGCTTAAGAATCGGAGATCTTCAAATGCTTGCTAAGATGGGGTTAACCTCCTATTTAAGAATTGGAGGTCTTCACCCTCGTTAAGATGAGGTTAATCTTCTGTTTAAGAATCGGAAGCCTTCACCCTCGTTAAGATGAAGTTAACCTCCTGTTTAAGAATCAGAGGCCTTCAATTCTATTTTCTTGCATAATCTCCTGCCATTGCACAATTTTGCACCAAAGACAAAGATGTTAGAGTAAGAAAATTTTATTGAAATATGTTTACTGATAATACATTCACAAGTTTTCCGAGCTCCAAGACCGTGGTAGTATAGCCCCTCCAAGCTCCTTTAGGTATTAAGTTCTAGGTCGGATGACTTCTACGATCTCATAAGGGCCTTCCTAATTCGGAGCAAGCTTTTCTTGATTTTAAGATCGTGAGATTTTCACTCATCGAAGTACTAGGTCTCCTTGTTTGAATGCTTTACTTTTGATCCTGAAATTGTAATAGTAGACTACTTTTTGCCTATAAGCCACCATCCTGATCTGGGCCTTCTCTCTCTTTTACTCCAACAAGTCGAGATTAGTCCTGAGGTCTTGGAAATTTCTTATTCATCAAATGCTTCGACCCATGCTGAGGAAAGTTTAAGTTCTATCGGAATGACCGCCTCAATTTCGAAGGTCAAAACAAAAGGAATTTCTCCAGTTGGCAATCTCTTAGTGGTTCTATAGGCCTAAAGTATATGATAGAGTTCATCCATCCAAGTTTTTTTCGTCCTTTTAAGTCTTGTCTTTATTTCTTGTAATAGGATCCGGTTGGTCACCTTGGTCTCATCATTTGCCTGTGGATAAGCCACTAAGGTGAAATGGTGGGAGATACTCAGATCTTCGCAGAACTCGACAAACTTTATCTTCATAAATTGGCATCCATTATCAGTAATTAAAGTCTAAGATAGTCCAAATCCATAAACTATTGACTTTTAGATGAAGTCTTGCACTTTGGCTTCAATGATTTTAGCCAGAGATTCGGTCTCAACCCATTTAGTGAAGTAGTCTATGGCTACTAAGAAAAATTATTGCTGTCTGGATGCCATGGGAAAGGATCCAAGTATATCTATCCCCCATTATGCAAATGGCCATGGGACACTTAGGGATGTGAGCTGAGAAGTCAGTTGTCTCTGAATGTTGGCATTCTTCTGACATCGATCACATTTTCTCATATATTTTACTACATCCTGATGCATAGTCAGCCAATAATAGTCCTGTCAGAGTAACTTGTGAGATAAGAATCTTGCTCCTAGATGATTTTCGCATATCCCTTCGTGCACCTTCCATAATGTATATCTACCTTGAAAGGTCGAAGACACTTTAGGAGTGGCAAAGAGTATGATTTTTTATATAGTTTATTCTTATATAGAACATATCGGAAGGCTTAATTTCTCAATTTTCAAGCTTCTTTTAGATCTCGAGGGAGGATGCCATCTTTGAGATAAGCAAGGAACGGATCGAGCCAGCTAGGCTCTTGGTCAACTTGCATTACAGTCTGGGGTTCCTCTGAGCTCAGACATTTTAGAAGTTCAAAGAAGACTTCTTTAGGCAATTCATTTGGTGCCAGTGTGGCTAACTTGGAAAGAAGGTTGGCCCTAGCATTTTTTGTTCTCGAGATTTGTTGGATATCAAAATTGCTGAAGGCTGGGGTTAGACTCCTTATCTTTTCTAGATACTTCTTCATGCTTTCCTCCCAAGCTTCATAGTTGCCACCAACTTATCCTACTACTAGCTACGAGTCGCTATAAACTTTAAGCCGACCTACATCCAATTCCTTGGTTTTTCTTAGCCCTGCAATTAGGGCTTCATATTTCACTCCGTTATTTATCACAGGAAATTCAAAGCGCAGCGTATATTTAACAACAATTCCCTCTGGGTTGACAAGGAATAGGCCTGCACCCGCACCAAAAGCATTTGATGAATCATCTACATGTAGGACCCAAAAGTCTTCTGGGAGGTCTGCTCTTTCTTCAGAGAGGTTTGGCTGCAACTATGGAATATTGACCTTAGGCTATTCAAGTTCGGCTTCATCCAGAATAATGCATTCTACTATGAAGTCTACCAATATCTGAGCTTTGATTGACGATCGAGGTCGAAAATTGATGTTGAACTTTATGAGTTCAACCATCCATTTTCTATTCTTCTAGAGGCATCCATCCAATGAAGAACTAATTTGATGAGTTTATCAATGAAAAGTGTTATAGTGTGCCCCTAAAAATATGATCGGAGTCTTCGGGCTACAATCAACAAGGCATATGTTAGTTTTTCTAACTTGGTATACCTTATTTCAGCATCTCTCAAAACTTGGCTCATGTGGTAGATCGGCCTCTGCACTTTCTCCTCTTCTTTGACTAGGACCGCTGCAAAAGCCACATAAAAGATTGTCAAATATAAAAATAATTCTTCCCTAGGTTCAGATTTGGCTAATAGAGGAGGTGAGCCGAGGTAGTTCTTTAATTTCTTAAATGCTTATTAGCATTTAGGAGTCCAGCAAAAGTTCTTTGGCTGTTTAAGGATCTGAAAAAAAGCATACACCGCTTGGTCGATCTTGAAATGAAGCAATTCAGAGCTGTCACCCTTCCTATTAGGCGCTAGACCTCTTTTATTATCTTTGGGATGGTCATTTCTTGAATGGCTCGAATTTTCTCCAAGTTGGCCTCAATTCCATGCTGCAATACCATGAACCCCAAAAAAATTTTCGAAGATACTTCGAAGGCACACTTGATCGACTTCAGCTTCATCTTATACTTTCGAAGCACACTGAAGGTCTTTTCAAGATTGGCAATATGATTTGAGAAAGATTAGCTCTTGATGTCATCCACGTAAACTTCCATATTGTAGTTGATCTGCTTCTTGAAGATCTTGTTTACTAGGCACTAGTAGATCGCACCTATGTTTTTCAGTCCGAAGGACATAACCTGCAATAATAAAGACCACGGTCAGTAATAAAAGTAATTTTCTTTTCATCCTCCAGTGTCATCTGAATTTGATTATAATCGGAGAAGGTATCCATGAAAGTGAGAAGCTCGTGGCCTGAGGTGGCGTCCACCAGCTGATCAATCCTGGAGAGAGGGTAGCTATCTTTTGGATATGCCTTGTTCAACTTTTTGAAATCTATGCACATCCACCATTTGCCATTCGTCTTCTTCACGAGAACCATATTAGAGATCCAGTTCGGATAGGACACTTTTTGGATGAAACCAACCTTGAGAAGTTTATCAACCTCTTCCATAATTGCCTTCAGTTGCTTGGGTGCTTAGCCATGTATCTTTTTCTTTATTGGTCGACATTTGGGATCAATAGCCAAATGATGCTCCATCATTTTTGCATCAATTTTGGGCATATCTATGCGGATCCAAGCAAAAATATCTACATTTCTTTAAAAAAAGGCGACGAGCTGCTTTCGAACTTCTTCTTCCAAGTTGGAGCTGATCTACACAATGTGATCCTTATTTCCATCATTCAAAAAAATTGCAATAAGATATTCCATAAGCTCGCCTCGCTCTTCAGTCAGATCAACATGGATGTCAAGTCCATCCACTAGACAAGGGTCAAGTTGTCCTCCCCCTTATAAGGCAATTGTATAGCAGTATCTTGCTAAAGCTTGATCTCTCCAAACTTCACCAATCCTATAATTTGTTGGAAACTTTATTTTTAAATAATATGTTGATACCACAGCCCGTAGTGCATTCAAACTAGGTCAGTCTAGGATTGCATTGTAGACGAAAGGAGCTCTTATCATCAGAAAATCAACTCATTCCTTGGATTGCTTGGGATATTGCCCTACCACTACGGTCAGTGTTATTATCTATTCCATCGGTACAGCATCGCCAGTGAAGTCCATTAATGGGGAGTTCATTGATCCTAAGCGACTATGAGGTATAGACATCTTTGAGAAAGCATCATAAAATAAAATATCAACAGAGCTTTCATTATTAATTATAACACGGCATACATCATAGTCAGCAATATTTAAAGCAACTATAATCGCATCATTATGCAAGAATTGAATTTCTTAAGCATCTTCTTTAATGAAAGTGATGGGTTTTTCCATCCTCTACTTCTTTGTTGGCTCTATCGATCCACTAGCTTTCCCCCTCCAAAGTCCTCCAATGATAGTATTGATGTTCTCAAGTGGTAGCCGATCTTCCTACTACTCTTCCCTACTAGGCAATTTTAGTTATGGCAGTGCCCTTTGTCGATCTTTCCTTTCTTCAGATCGACATCGTAGAAATCAGCCAAGCCAACCTTGCCTGATGAGCTCCTCAATCTCATCTTGGAGTTAGATGCATTCTTCAGTATGGTGATCATGGTCATGATGGTAGAGACAGTATTTATTAGGGTTGCACTTGGCAGGATGAGATCGTATCTTTTCTGGCCTTGGTAGTTGCTCTTTAATTTTCATCAGTACCTGTGCCTTCAAAGCATTCAAAGGAGCATAGTTATGGAATCTTCGAGGAGGGAAGTTCCATCGTGTCCTTCAATCTAGGCTCTTTCATTGATGAGCTTGGGATGGAGTCCAAGCTCGTCAACACTCAGGAGGAATTCTAGAGTGCGATCGAGCTTCACTCAGCTTCTCATTTACTACGAGCTTGCTAGATTTGCCTGTCTGCCACTCTTTTGTAGCCTCATCATCTTTTATCTGAAAAGCCTCTTTTGCTCGGGCATAACCTTCAGCTCAGGTAGCATATCAGCAAAATTTTTGGGATACTTTCTCTCTAGAGATGATAGAAGATCATTCTTCTAAAGACCGTCCTTCAACGCGGCCATGGCTACAAACTGATCCAATTTTTGGACCTCTAGTGCAGCAGCATTAAAGCAGCTAACGTAAACTCGGATGGACTTTTCTTCTTTCTACTTAATGTTGATGAGGGAGTCTGATCCTCATCTTGAACATCGGCTACTTATAAAGTGAGCCACAAACTGATAACTCATTTGATCAAAGAAGTAGATCATACCCAGCTTAAGGCTCGAGTATCAATTTCTTATTACTTCTTTCAGAGTGGAGGAGAAAGCTCGATACAGAATGACATCTAGTACGTCATGAAGCAGCATCATGATCTAGAAGGCCTCAAGATGGTCAATCAGATCTGAGGTTCCATCGTAACTCTCAAATTGAAGGATTTTAAAGTTCGACGAGATGGGCTCTTACATGATTTAAAGAGAGAATGAAGGGTTGGTGAAAATATCGCCGATGTGGTCAGGGGCAATATGGCGGAGCTCCTCAATCCGTCGATTCATCTCTTGAAGTTTCTAATCAAGAAGATATTTTTGATCATGAATCTTAAGGGTCCTTTAGTCGAACGGTGGCAAGGATCTTTCGAGGGTGTAGTCGTAGTCAGAACAGGGGCTCACCGCTCTCTGCTTCCCCTTCCTAGGGGTTATCAGTCAGCTTTCCTATGTGTGCCTTCCAAGCATCGAATCCTGCTATTTCAGTGAGGTTTCCTCCGACTGGACCGACGTTAAGGGTTGCTGCATGGCCTGCACTACTTCAGTGAGGCTCTTAACCTGCTGAATTAATAGGTTGAATTGCTCCAAATCTACCACAACCATCGATGGAGGAGGCTGGGGCGCTGGTGAGAGAATTGAAGTGAGTGGGTCTTATTCAGATCTAACGGCAGAGGTAGTAGATCATCGGATAGAAGCCTTCCTTCGCAACATCTTTCAAAAATAAATAAAAATCAGATAGAAAGGAACTGAAGGGGTTGACAATAGAGGATAAAAAATAAGATTGACTAAGCACTCCTTTTAGAACAAGAGATCAGGCGCCCTTCCTTGAGCACCAATCCTTTGGTGTAGAAAATTATGCTAATGTCGGAGTCGCTAGAGTGGAAAGAGATGAGGCCGCCAATGGGACCTATAAGAAGAAGTTCAGATCGGAGGTAGGTGGCTCTAGTAGGATCCTCCGATGCTCAAGTTAGTCCTCCGACCATCAAGAATGGAGTGCTTAAGAGAAAATGAACAGATTATCAAGCAGAAAATGAACGCTTAGAGAGAAAACATATCTGAAGAATTTTTAATATAGGTGGAGCTCATAACAAACTAATGATGACAACCATAACTACCTGTTAATGAGCCATTCGGGGCCACATGAGGTTTGTTACAAAGGATGGTGTTTGTTGTTGTGACTTACCAATCCATTGAAGATTAATAGCCATAGTTCGATCAGGACTGTTACACTTATGAGCAAACTATTCAGAGCTCTGTGCCCTAACAGTTCTGGAGAGGCTTGGCCATTTTTGAGGTTGTCTATAGGTTGGTAGACATTTGCTAGATTGGAAGTTGAACTTGTGTAGATGACGAGATTTTTCTGCTGTCAAAGTCTACTCAATCGATGCTTGGAATGTAAGGTAGTTAGCTTAGTCACCAAAAAGGGGCTTCAACTAAAAGGAGTTTGACTGAAAGAAGTCCGCTCGGTGTGTAGAAGAAGTCTGTTTGGTGGCTGGAAGAAGTCTATTTGGTGATCGGAGGAAGCTCATCTGGATTAATAGCAATCAGGGACTAGCTAATAGTCAAGATAGATGGACACGGTCAGAATGCTCTGGTGAATCTTAATTGCTCCTTTGAAGTTTAGCTATCTTCAAGATCGTCCATGAGTGGATAATTATTTTGGGTGGAGAGTTGAAAGGGCAGTGGATTCACCAATTCAAGACTGCTGCCAAGCTCTATAGGGTTGAAGTTCGGATTTATTCTAGTCTGCACACCCAAGGTTATTAGCATAGGAATGCCAAGATCTACCACTTACAGCACGGTATAAAAGTTCGTCTGAGGAGAAGCTGAAGGGAAATCCTGATTTCCCGATCCAGGTTCGTTCAGATCTGATTAGATCAAGAGATATATTTCAAAAATTTTTCTCTTGATCTCAATCAGATCTTGATATATTTCAGATCTGATTCTTATTATTTTAACAAGTAAAATAAAATAAGATAAATTAAATCAAATTTAATTTACCTGATTTGGGTAATCCTATTACCCTGTAGATGATCCTGATTGCAGCGGAAGGTTCTGGATCTTAGCCACGCAAGCGCCTGACCTCTACCGGTATCCACTCGGGTTGGATCTGGAGAACCTCTTCTTCTCTATCACACCTCCAAAAATCAGATCTGGATCTGATTTGGAGGATCTTCAAAACTCTTTTGAAGATCTGCAGTCGTCCTTTTGCAGCAGCGCAGCCTTCTTGCTTTTGATCGCCTTTCCTTGATCTGAATCGCACCAAACTAAGTCCAAAACACTTTTGGACGTGGAGAGCAAGGGGAGAAGAGAGTATGGCGTGGAGAAGGAGGGGAGAGGCAGCCTTGGACGTGGGAAATCTCTATTGAATTCACTTTGACTTAGAATTAGGGTTGGGCGCAGGGTCTTATTTATAGACCTAAGCTTGTGATCCAACTCCTCTTCCTCTCAACCAATCACAACCCTTTGTGAAATCAGATCTAAATCTGATTGGTTGAAAAAGAGAGACCCCTGGATTCCTCCTTAGAGGGCGCCTAAGACCAGTCAAACTGGATTCTTAGTAGAACTCTGATTGGAATCCTAAAGGGAGGTGGAGTCCTTGTCCAACAAGGACTCCTAGGCGCCTCCTACTTGGGCTCACGCCACCCTTGGCGTGCGCCCTTCTCCTTGCCAGGTTCTGGCAGGGGGACAAGCCCCCACCAGCTCTCCAATAGGTGCATGACATGTGGTCAAAAGTCAAAGGGTCAATGGTCAACGTTTGACCAGTCAAAGGTAGACTTTTGACCAAAGTCAAAGAACAAGAAATGGCAGGTGACCAAAAATGGCAGTAATGTCTTACAAATAAGACAACCTATTCTGACTTGGACAACCTCCAGTCAGACCATATGAAGGCCTCTGATTGAGCACAAACTCCTTTGGCTCAGTCAGGACAACTTATTTATGATAGTAAAAGAAGAACGTTAGGTTCAATCGAGTGCTAGCACGATTTCCTTGAACCTAATTGAATCTCATTCAGATCAATTGAACTAGATCAGTTCAATTGATGATCACCAGATTCAAACCCTTGTTTGTGTGACCCAGTTAGGTTCAGTTCTGTATGGTAATGGGATATGTCATGATCTCTATCATAGACATCATCGAAACTCCTTTCGATGGATCAGAACTCTTCTGATTCGAACAGCTAGAATGATCGATCATCTAAATCATTCTAATTGCTCCCAAAATCCACCAGTGACACCTAGCAGTATATGGTGGCAACCCATCAGAGCTGAATGCGAACCTCTTGGTGCAGCTACCTGTGTGATTAAGTTCTTCTATCTTGAGCCCCGATCAGATTAGGGTTAAGGTGAACTCGTCAAACCCTAGTCTCTCTGTCATATGATGTAATCATTCGATTCGAGTCCAATGTGAAAATCTAAATAGAAACTCTTTCTATTATTTCACTCTGCCATGGCCATGGATTTCAGGACTTGATTCTCATGATCATCATAGGGCTACTCCTCTACCACCGAGGTAGATAGATCCCATCTTGATGCAATCCAGTTCCTACAATGAACATGTCACAGCCAACATACACCTCAGGGTTCCATATGGCTAGGAGACCGAGTAATGGTGTAGTCAAACTATAACACCCTCAAGGTGAACTGCCGATGCATCTCAGGTCAAAGAACCAGACACACTACTGCAGCATCGAGTCAGTCATTGACGAGAAGGTAGACTTCCTAATGACTACTCGAGGTGGTCACGCTCAGTGCCCTCGTTCTCTAACGAGTACCTGTACTCTCGCTCCGGTGTCTCCACACCGTAGACTCAAGACTCATCTACTAAAGAGAAGCGATCGTACACCAACCTTCCGGATCAATCACCATCCTCGTGATGATCCTATGGTCGGGAGCTGTTTATGAGTTAATAATGATTATTCATGTCTTAAATTTTCAACTCTTGAAAATATGAATTATCATTACCATTAACTCAAAGGATGTATCACAGACACTAAATACACATGTGTGATAGAAAATAACCCATTTCATTAATTATAGTCAAAATTACAATTTTGCCCCTAGAAGTGTATTACAAGTGTCAGCCAATTCTGGCTTCTAGGGCACATATATCTAACAATCTCCCACTTGTCCTAAAGCCAATTGGCTACAAGTCTAAGTCCCATCTTCTCAAGGTGGGCTTCGATCTTCTGCTGGCCCAACGGCTTTGTAAGTGGGTCTGCCACATTATCTGCGGAGTTGACTCTCTTGACCTCAACGTAACCTTTCTCAAGGTAATCGCGGATGAGATGATATCGCCGCTCAATGTGCTTGGACTTCTGGTGAGACCTCGGCTCCTTAGCAAGGGCTATGGCGCCATTATTGTCGCAGTAAAGAGGAATGGCATCTGATGGCATTACTCCAATTTCTGCAGCAAACTTCTTGTACCAGAATGCTTCCTTTGCAGCCTCTGATGCAGCTATATATTCTGCTTCCATGGTGGAATCTGCTATCACAGTTTGCTTGGAACTCTTCCAGCTGACAGCTCCACCATTGCACACAAACAGACTTCCAGATGTCGACTTTCGATCATCTATATCGGACATGAAGTCCGAGTCTGTGTATCCCTGGACCAGGAGTTCTCCATTACCAAAGACCAACATCATATCCTTAGTTCTTCTCAAGTACTTAAGGATACATTTCACAGAAGTCCAGTGTTCTTCACCTGGATTTGACTGATATCTGCTTGTGACACTCACAGCATGGGCTATATCAGGTCGTGTACATAGCATGGCATACATGAGGCTCCCTATTGCAGAAGCATAAGGGATCTTGCTCATGCGTTCTATTTCCTCAGGTGTGCTGGGGCACATCTTCTTGGAAAGATGAATACCATGTCTGAAGGGTATTAATCCCCTCTTAGAGTTTTCCATACTAAACCTCTTTAGTACTTCCTCTATGTACATCTTCTGTGAAAGTCCTAGCATCCTATTCGGTCTATCCCTATAGACCTTAATTCCTAGAATAAAGGATGCTTCACCTAGGTCTTTCATGGAGAATTCCTTGGACAACCACATCTTGACTGATGTCAACATGGGAATATCATTCCCAATAAGGAGGATGTCATCCACGTACAATACGAGGAAGACAACAGCGCTCCCACTGACCCTTTTGAAAACACATGGTTCCTCTTCGTTTTTGATGAAACCAAACTTTTTGATCACATCATTGAAACGAGTGTTCCAGCTCCGAGATGCTTGCTTAAGTCCATATATGGACCTTTGCAGCTTGCAAACCTTGTGATCAGTATCACTGGATGTGAAACCTAGCGGCTGTTCCATATAGATATCTTCCTCAAGATATCCATTTAGGAATGCCGTTTTCACGTCCATTTGCCATATTTCATAATCGAAATAGGCTGCAACGGCAAGCAATGTGCGGATGGATTTTAGCATAGCTACCGAGGAAAAAGGTATCCTGATAGTCAATGCCTTCACGTTGACTATAACCTTTTGCCACCAGTCTAGCCTTGAATGTCTCCACATTCCCATCTGCACCAATCTTTTCTCTTGAAGATCCATTTACACCCAATAGGTACTATACCTTCTGGTGGATCTACCAAGGTCCAGACTTGGTTTGAGTGCATCGAGTCGATCTCTGACTTCATTGCCTCAAGCCATTTCTCGGAGTCGATATCTGATATCGCCTCGTTGTAGGTTTTGGGATCATCACCATGAGCACCATTACCTATGAGGAACATTTCCTCTACGTTCCTCTGAAATAATACCTAAGTATCTTTCAGGGGGACGGGAAACTCTTTCCGATCTACGAGGTGGAGGAGGTAGTGTTCTTATTGGCTCAACCTGATTTGGTTCCACTTGGTCCTTAGCTCTTTCTGCTTGTGAGACTTTCTCATCAAGCTTAATCTGCTTTCCAATGCCACTATCTTGAATAAACTATTTTTCAAGAAATATGGCATGTCGACTCACAATCACATTGTGGTCTTCTGGAATGTAGAAATAGTATCCTAATGACTCTTTAGGATATCCTATGAATCGAGCTCTAAAGGACCTAAACTCTAACTTGTCCGCTTGTTGTCTTTTGACATAAGCCGGACAACCCCAAATTCTGAGATGACTCAGACTTGGTTTCTTACCGTGCCATATCTCATACGGTGTGGTAGGAACGGTTTTAGAGGGAACCCTATTCAGTAAATAGATTGAAGTTAATAATGAATGTCCCCAAAGAAAATCTGGGAGGTCTGTGAAGCTCATCATGGATCGAACCATATCCAATAGAGTCCGATTTCTCCGTTCTGAAACCCCGTTGAGTTGAGGTGTTCCTGGTGGAGTCCATTGAGAGACTATGCCATTTTCCTTAAGATAGTCTAGGAATTCCCGGCTAAGGTATTCACCTCCTCGATCTGATCGAAGAACCTTAATGGGTTTTCCAGTTTGTTTTTCTACTTCATGTCTGAATTCTTTGAACTTTTCAAAGGCTTCAGACTTATGTCTCATAAGATACACATACCCATACCTAGACAGATCATCGGTAAAGGTAATGAAGTAGACAAAATTGCCTCTAGCCGGCACATCGAATGGGCCGCACACATCAGTATGTACTAGGGCAAGGAGATCTGTGGCCCTCTCCCCATGTCCAACAAAAGGGAGTTTAGTCATTTTGCCTTGAAGACAAGATTCACAAGTTGGATATGACTCAAAAGTCAATGGACTCAATAGCCCATTTTTCTCCAATTTGTTAATCCTATCTTCTGCTATATGACCTAATCTCAGGTGCCATAGATATCTGTCGTTTGGACTATCCCTAGGTCGTTTGGCATTCACGTTTTGCTCGATAGTTAAAACAGGTACATCAATATGCAACTGATAAAGACCATTAATAAGGAAACCATTTGCAATTTTATTTCTTTCATAAAGAATGTTACAATGGTCCTTAAAGAAGGTGATCACATAACCTTCTTGTGCTAAGCATGAAACAGAAATCAAATTCCTGCTAGCTGCAGGCACATAATAACAGTCTTTTAAAACTAAGTCTAAACCAGATGGTAATCGCAGAGGGTATGTTCCCACGGCTACTGCAGCAACTCTTGCTCCATTACCGACGCGTAGGATCATGTCTCCATCCCTCAGCCTCCTGCTATCCTCAAGACCCTGCATAGAAGTGCACAGATGAGCACTAGAACCAGAGTCAAGCACCCAACTGGATGCAGAAGAAACCGTAAGGTTAGACTCAATAACGAGCATACCTCCAGAAGGACCTTCCTTCTTGTTCTTCAGGGTGGCCAGGTAAGTAGGGCAGTTCCGCTTCCAATGGCCGTCGCTGTTGCAATGGAAACACTTTCCTTTGCCATCGGCCTTTTTCTTCGGTTCTGCCTTCTTCTTCTTTGATCCTTCTACCTTTTGCTTTTTCACAGACTTCTTTTTCTTTCCATAAGACTTTCTTTTGGAAGAAGTCCGTTCCATAGCAAGAACTGAGCCTTTAGAACCTTTCATAGAAAGCTCAGCGGTAACCAGCATATTCATCAACTCGGCCAAGGAATTTTGAAGTTTATGCATGTGGTAATTCATGATGAATTGCCCATATGCATCAGTCAAGGATTGCAGAATAATATCGTTCTGCAAGTCCAAGTCCAACTTCACACCGAGCTTCTCAAGCTCTTCCATGTCCTTGATCATTGTCAGACAGTGATCTTGGACTGACTGCCCATCACGCATCTTAGCCTTAAAAAGTCATTTCGTGACTTGATATTTGGCTGCGCGACTCTGTTCACCAAACATCTCCTGTAGGTGAGCCAACATTTGGCGAGCAGTCCCGATATCTTCATGTTGGCGCTGGAGCTCATCAGACATCGAGCCCAACATGTAGTATCTGGCCTTATTGTCTTCGTCAATCCATTTTTTCCAGAGACGCTCTCTGTTCAGTGGATGGACGAGCTGGTAAGGTGGGAGGGTCCTGGTCCAAAACATGTGTTAACTTCTCTGAACCCAAAACAATTTTGTAGTTCCTGAGCCAATCTTTATAATTGGGTCCAGTCAGTCTATGTGTGTCTAGGATACGTGCCAGTGGGTTGGACGCAGACATTTTCCTGTAGAGAGTCAAAGATTCTAGTTAGATACTGTAATTTTGACTTGACCAATTTGTTTAGGGATTTTATTTTTAAACAAATTAGCTCCCACTATTTTCTCGGATCCCTACACTCCCTCTGTAGAGATGCGAAAATCTCCACGATTGATGATTTCTAGTGGGTGGTGCGGTCTCACCAACTGACTCATCACCTCACCTAACAGTTATTGGTGATGGGTTAGCCAATGAGTGAACAACTCTTGTTCAATGATTCTCTAATCATGGTGCACCCAAACTTGGTCTCTAATTCATGAATCTCACCGTATCCGGAATATTGATCCACTCCTTAGTTAAGTCAGACCCACCATTTGCATAGACTGGGTTCCTAATTGGGTCTCTCACCGTATCCGAAATATTGAGCCCAACTCATCCTCCAGCCCATAGCATCCAATGCCTAATAGACATGGTTGCGTCTTCCCGGTGCAACTGAGCCACTGTATCCAGCCGAGAACAATCAACCCCGGGAAGGGCCCGCACGTCTACAATGGTGGAAGACCTCGGACTTAATCTTTTCTTAGGGAGAATTGATTCAGGTCTCATTAAACTAGACTTGGCTTAGTCATAACAATTATGACTAACCTAGTGGCATGGGTCAGCTCGGATTATTGACCACCTCAGATCAGAACTGTGTCAACAGATATGGCCAGGTAAGTGAGACCGGTGGAAGGAATATGCCGTTAACTCGCACAAGAACGCATTCAGGTCGAGTAGCTTCCAATTAAAAACCAGTCGGTCGTCTGTGCCAAACTTACCTTAGACACCAAATTATTGAGTCAGAACCAATTGGGTTAGCCTACAATCCAGACTCTAACCTCTGAGCCTAATTAGGTCTTGCTTGATCGTGACTCGATCTTGACCCAGACTTAATCCTATTAGGCTGGTCAATTTAAGCATTGTTGATCCCATCTAACCAACTCTTGATTCGGTTTGATCAACCGCTTAGACCTAATTGAGCTACCCAAGCCCGAACCCAGTATTATGAATATGTCTTAGATCTGAAATTCTCAATTTTAGACCTAATTAATATTCCATAAACTTAATTCTTAATTAAGTTGGGTTCATAAACAAAATATGCACAATAAATCCTAGGGTTTCAGGATCTAGGGTTTTGCAGAAAGTAAGTTTTGGGTTTCTGATTAAGGACGAACACGCAGCACCCCTACACATCATAAGAACACCCCATCGAATGGAAGAGAGGGCCTTTAAACCCTTCTTCGTTCTTATGACCGGACGGCCAAGAGGAACGCCTTAATCAGGAACATGTAAATCTACAAAACAGTTATAGATCTATATCATATATCTCATATACAAATTAGATCTAATCATGGCATATTTTGCATACATCTCATGTATCATAATCATGCATATTTTCAGATCTAAATTATCACATAATAATCTAAAAAATTAGATTTAAATTGATCTAATCAAAATAAATTCTAATCTAGACAATTATGTAGAACTATTCTACAACTAGTCTAGTCATGCATCTATCATATCTCATATGATATTTAAAATTAAATAATTTTTATTTGCTGTTTATCAGATGTTATTATAACACTTATAATATCAGAAAAATAGTAAATAAGAAGATCTAAAATATGATTTAATCATATTAAATCAAAGACACATGCAAAACTATTCTATAGAACTATTCTATTCTAGAACTAGTCATGCATATCTTCATGTTCTTAGATCCAAATCATTTAATTTTAATTTTTTCTGATTTCAGATCTGATCACATCTCATGTGACATCTAAAATCACATTATTTTTTAATTAAAATAAAATTAAAATCAGATCTAAACAATTTAGAACCATGGCTCTGATACCAGTTGAAGGGAAATCCTGATTTTCCGGTCCAGGTTCGTTCCAGATCTGATTAGATCAAGAGATATATTTCAAAAATTTTTCTCTTGATCCTCAATCAGATCTTGATATGTTTTAGATCTGATTCTTATTATTTTAATAAAATAAAATAAAATAAGATAAATTAAATCAAATTTAATTTACCTGATTTGGGTAATCCTATTACCCTGTAGATGATCCTGATTTGCAGCGGAAGGTTCTGGATCTTAGCCACGCAAGCGCCTGGCCTCTACCGGTATCCACTCGGGTTGGATCTGGAGATCCTCTTCTTCTCTATCACACCTCCAAAAATCAGATCTGGATCTGATCTGGAGGATCTTCAAAACTCTTTTTGAAGATCTGCAGTCGTCCTTTTGCAGCAGCGCAGCCTTCTTGCTTTTGATCGCCTTTCCTTGATCTGAATCGCACCAAACTAAGTCCAAAACACCTTTTGGACGTGGAGAGCAAGGGGAGAAGAGACTATGGCATGGAGAAGGAGGGGAGAGGCAGCCTTGGGGCGTGGGAAATCTCTATTGAATTCACTATACTTAATTAGGGTTGGGCGCAGGGTCTTATTTATAGACTAAGCGTGATCCAACTCCTCTTCCTCTCAACCAATCACAACCCTTTGTGAAATCAGATCTAAATCTGATTGGTTGGAATAGAGACCCCTGGATTCCTCCTTAGAGGGCGCCTAAGACCAGTCAAACTGGATTCTTAGTAGAACTCTAATTGGAATCCAAAAAGGAGGTGGAGTCCTTGTCCAACAAGGACTCCTAGGCGCCTCCTACTTGGGCTCACGCCACCCTTGGCGTGCGCCCTTCTCCTTGCCAGGTTCTGGCAGGGGGACAAGGCCCCCACCAGCTCTCCAATAGGTGCATGACATGTGGTCAAAAGTCAAAGGGTCAATGGTCAACGTTTGACCAGTCAAAGGTAGACTTTTGACCAAAGTCAAAGAACAAGAAATGGCAGGTGACCAAAAATGGCAGGTAATGTCTTACAAATAAGACAACCTATTCTGACTTGGACAACCTCCAGTCAGACCATATGAAGGCCTCTGATTGAGCACAAACTCCTTTGGCTCAGTCAGGACAACTTATTTATGATAGTAAAAGAAGAACGTTAGGTTCAATCGAGTGCTAGCACGATTTCCTTGAACCTAATTGAATCTCATTCAGATCAATTGAACTAGATCAGTTCAATTGATGATCACCAGATTCAAACCCTTGTTTGTGTGACCCAGTTAGGTTCAGTTCTGTATGGTAATGGGATATGTCATGATCTCTATCATAGACATCATCGAAACTCCTTTCGATGGATCAGAACTCTTCTGATTCGAACAGCTAGAATGATCGATCATCTAAATCATTCTAATTGCTCCCAAAATCCACCAGTGACACCTAGCAGTATATGGTGGCAACCCATCAGAGCTGAATGCGAACCTCTTGGTGCAGCTACCTGTGTGAT
>QRFJ01000645.1:890503-936307 GCA_006176705.1 Cocos nucifera | reverse complement strand
AACTCCTCTTCCTCCTCAACCAATCACAACCCTTTGTGAAATCAGATCTAAATCTGATTGGTGGGAATAAGAGTCCCTTGGATTCCTCCTTAGATGGCGCCTAAGACCAATCAAACTTGGATTCTTAGGTAGAACTCTGATTCAAAATCCTAAAAAGGGAGGATGGAGTCCCTTGTCCAACAAGGACTCCTAGGCGCCTCCTACTTGGGCACACGCCAAGGGTGGCGTGCGCCCTTCTCCTTGCCAGGTTCTGGCAGGGGGACAAGTCCCCACCAGCTCTTCCAATAGGTGCATGTAACACATGGACAAAAGTCAATAGTATCAATGGTCAACATTTGACCAGTCAAAGGTCAACTTTTGACCAAAGTCAAAGGAACAAGAAATGGCAGGTGACCAAAAATGGCAGGTATTATGTCTTACAAAATAAGACAAACCTTATTCTGACCTTGGACAAGCTCTAGTTCAGACCATAGTGAAGACCTCTGATTCGAGCACAAACTCCTTTTGGCTCAGTCAGGGACAACTTATTTATGATAGTAAAAGAAGAACGTTAGGTTCAATCGAGTGCTAGCACGATTTCCTTGAACCTAATTGAATCTCATTCAGATCAATTGAACTAGATCAGTTCAATTGATGATCACCAGATTCAAACCCTTGTTTGTGTGATCCAGTTAGGTTCAGTTCTGTATGGTAATGGGATATGTCATGATCTCTATCATCGACATCATCGAAACTCCTTTCGATGGATCAGAACTCTTCTGATTTGAACAGCTAGAATGATCGATCATCTAAATCATTCTAATTGCTCCCAAAATCCACCAGTGACACCTAGCAGTATATGGTGGCAACCCATCAGAGCTGAATGCGAACCTCTTGGTGCAGCTACCTGTGTGATTAAGTTCTTCTATCTTGAGCCCCGATCAGATTAGGGTTAAGGTGAACTCGTCAAACCCTAGTCTCTGTCATATGATGTAATCATTCGATTCGAGTCCAATGTGAAAATCTAAATAGAAACTCTTTCTATTATTTCACTCTGCCATGGCCATGGGCTTCAGGACTTGATTCTCATGATCATCATAGGGCTACTCCTCTACCACCGAGGTAGATAGATCCCATCTTGATGCAATCCAGTTCCTACAATGAACATGTCACAGCCAACATACACCTCAGGGTTCCATATGGCTAGGAGACCGAGTAATGGTGTAGTCAAACTATAACACCCTCAAGGTGAACTGCCGATGCATCTCAGGTCAAAGAACCAGACACACTACTGCAGCATCGAGTCAGTCATTGACGAGAAGGTAGACTTCCTAATGACTACTCGAGGTGGTCACGCTCAGTGCCCTCATTCTCTAACGAGTACCTGTACTCTCGCTCCGGTGTCTCCACACCATAGACTCAAGACTCATCTACTAAAGAGAAGTGATCGTAGACCAACCTTCCGGATCGATCACCATCCTCGTGATGATCCTATGGTCGGGAGCTGTTTATGAGTTAATAATGATTATTCATGTCTTAAATTTTCAACTCTTGAAAATATGAATTATCATTACCATTAACTCAAAGGATGTATCACAGACACTAAATACACATGTGTGATAGAAAATAACCCATTTCATTAATTATAGTCAAAATTACAATTTTGCCCTTAGAAGTGTATTACAAGTGTCAGCCAATTCTGGCTTCTAGGGCACATATATCTAACAGAAGCTCTACTGGTCAAGGACTCCTGACGTCAGATCCAATCATAACGATGAGATTTGGCTCAATGGAGATCCGATTAAGAAAAGGCTCGACCAACTTCGAGGTTGATCGGGCCGAACTGCGTAGGGATCGAACACTTGGCCAAATACTTAGCTAACTGCTTAGTTGACTATCTTCACCATTCAAATTCGTCTGGATGAGGTCTGAGATACCCTTCAGGTTTCGTAGTTATCTGAAAGATCTAATAATCAAAGCTGAGAAGATCATTCGACATGCATGGGTTGGAGGTCGAACATCCTGGAGTGAATTGCTAGAATTCATATTGATTGAAGTTCAGTCATAATTGCCACTATCAGATGGGATCACCCCAAGGTTGGGCATCTTGCTGAACTTCGATAGGAACAGATTTATCACCAACAAGCAGGATGAATTAAAATATATTACTTATTTTTATTGTGCATATACTCAAGATTTTGTCATCATTCAAAAAAAAATGTTTGTTGACTCTAAGATTGATTTTGATGATTTTAAAACATTAAGTATAAATGATACTAATCATGTATTTCAAGAATATATGTAGATCTTTTCAGGTGTTCAAATCGAAAAAATATTTCATGGAAAAGATCTCCTTAAAATTCACTAAGTTAAGAATTTTAAAAAGAAAATTTCAAGTTTAGACTTAGTGGAGTCAACCCCAGAATCAAAGGAGTCAACTCCTTCACTAAAACAAGGCTCAAAATGAAGTATTTCAAGTTTTAGAAGGATTGGAGTTGACCCTAGGAAGATTGGAGTCACCCCAGTATGTTGGAGATGACTAGCATGAGTTCGAGTTGACTCAAACCTAGTAGGAGCTGACTCTCTCAAAGAAGATAGAAAACTATAATTTTATGATTGCCTAATTGAAGTTGACACTAGCAGGATTGGAGTCGACCCTATTGGTCGAGCTGACTCTAGTAGCAGGCGAACCAGCTAAGAAAAATACAAAACGCTGCATTTTTGGATCCCGAGGCCAAGTCGACTTCTTGGTCATCCAAGTTAACTCAAGAAAAATTGGAGCCAACTCTTAAGGAATTAGAGTCAACCCCAATGTCGGGACAGACATAACGGCTAGTTTTCTACCAACCTTCTAATGGCTATTTCTCTACTCCAATGGCTCTTTCAAGGCTTCCAATAGCTAGAACTATTTCTCCAGCTATCTTTAAGGATATTTAATGCTAGATAAATAATTAGAAAGCAAGATTAAGGAAGATTAACAGAGAAATCATTTTCAAATTAAAGAGATTTTATTGTATATCAAAAAGAGAGAAAAGAAGAGGAACCAAGATGTAAAATCAGAGGGCATTCAAGAGCAATCTTCACCAACATCTAGCACATCCTCTCAAGCTTCAAAGAAGAGAAAGAAAAGCTTCAAAGAGCCATCTTTCAACCTCTTCTTCATGCTCAAAAAGAGTTTTATTTTTTCTATTTTGCTTTAAACTAAAATTTTTATTGTATTTTTATTTTCTTTATAAGTTTCTTTAGAGAAAAAAACTTAGGGATTAGGCCCATCCAAGCCTGGAATTAAAAATTATAGATTTTGGTTGGTGAGTCCAAAAAATCAATTGGGTTAATAGTAAGCCTGAAAAACTATTGGTATAAGATTTTAGTTGATGATCCCGAAAAATCAACTAAGTTTGTTTGTGAGTCCGGAAAACAAACACACTATAATCGAAGAGGTTATAGTGAAATTCTTAAAGAGAGCTTGGAGAGTGGATGTAGATGCGAGTTGTACTGAACCACTATAAATTTTCTTATGTTTGTATTGTGCTCTTATTTCTTTCTTGCTTCATCATCTGCCTTTTCTACTTATATTTAATATTCTTATGAAGCCATCGGTATTTTCCTACAAAAAGATGGTGAGATGATTTTTGATTGTCTCATCCAGATTGGATCCAATCCAAACTGTATGATCACTGCTTCCATCCTTCAGGGGAATCACGATGAGATCTTTAACTAGTTCTCCATGTTCTTCCATCAACTCATCATTACTGCCTAGCCCTTCAATTGAGAGGGTGTTGGGTTATCTTACTCCCTAGAGAGCAATTATGTAACAATGCTGAGCTAGCGTCTGATCTCCATGGACCTCTCCAACCTCATGCTTAGTCGATAACTTCATCAGCAGATGGTAGGTTGATACCACAGCCCTGAGGGCATTCAATTCTAGTTGCCCAAGGATAGAATTATATGCAGAGGATGCCCTGATGACCAGAAAATCAATTTGGGTTGCAGACTACTGGGGCTTCCAACCAGTCATGACTAGTAGGATAATGACTTCTTCGATCAGTATGGTGTCTCCAATAAAGCCTATAAGAGAGGAATCAAGTCTATCCAACCGATTTAGGAAAATAACCATTTTGGAGAATGCATCATAAAACAAAACATCAACTAAACTTTCATTATCCACCAAAATATGGTGTACATTATAATTTGTAATATTTAAAGATACAACCATCCAACTAAACCTCCTTTGCATCTTCCTTGAAAAAAGTGATGTTTTTCTTGAATTTTTATCTTTTGGCGGACTCCCTGAGCTATAATCTACCATGCCCCCCAATGATAGTGTTGATTACGCTAGCCGCAAGTTGGTTTTCCACTGGGTCCTCCTACTAAGGTTGTTCCAGCTGATGAGGTAGCTCTGACAGCTGTAGTGATCTCGACAGATCCTCACACTCTCTTCTTACATGCTGGATGAAATGATCCAGCTGATCCCATCAAATGAGCTCCTTGATTTCATCCTAGAGTTGAATGCAGTCCTTAGTGTCATAGTTATGATCATGGTGGTAAAGATAGTACCTGCTATGATTGTGCTGATCTAGCCAAGATTGCATCCTCTCTGCACTAGAAAGCTACTCCCTTATTTCTATGAGGATGTAAGTCCTAGATATATTCAAAAAAGTATAATTCATGAACCTCCTCGAGGGTGACAAGCACCTCCCCGATGATGTGCACCACGGTCCTCTAGGGCTTCTAGGGCATTGGTCACAAGGGGGAGTTCTGGATCGACAGCATTGAGGCAGAGTCCTGGATCATGACCAACTTTTAGGGGGTCGTCTCAAAATGAGGGGAGCTTTGTTTCTTTTTCCTTTTCCTTGATGGTGACATCAACCGAGGCCCCATGCTTGTCAAAGGCTTCTTCAGCTCAGGCATATTTTTTAGCCCACTCCAGCATCTTATCAAAATCCTTTAAGCACTTCTTCTCTAGGGAGAAGAGAAGGGCATTCTTCTAAAGTCCGCCCTTCAGTGCAATCATCACAATCGATTGGTCTAGGTTGCGTACTTTCAAGATGGCCACATTAAAGCGGCTCACATAGTCATAAAGGGATTCTCCTTCTCTTTGCTTAATATTCATCAGAGAACCAAATTTCTAATGTCGCCTCTTGCTGCTGACAAAGTGGATGATGAACAACTGACTCAACTAGTTAAATAAATGAATGGACCCCAACTATGAACCTGAATACTAGTTCCGAGCCACTTTCTTAGGGGTGGAAGAGAAAGCTTGGCACAGGATTCCATCGCTCACTCCATGGAGGAGCATGAGAGTCTTGAAACTCTCTAGATGATCTATTAGGTCAGTTGACCTATCATAGTTCTTCAACTATCGCATATTGAAGCCAGCAGGCAGCGATTCCCACATGATCTTGTCGCTGAAAGGTAGATCAATGTGAAAGTCTGCCCCCTCATCCTGGTTCGTGGCCTGATGTTGTCAGGCCTTAATTCTCTGGTTCATCTCTTATAGCCTACGATCTACATTGACATCGCAAGCTATATAAGCCTCTATGTGGTGTGATGGAGATCATCCCAGAGTAAATCCCTTATCAAAGTGAGGGGTAGGAGAACATCTCATTCATTCAGAACTCCTTGGCCAACTACGCCACGTCTACCTTCCTCGATCTTGACTCCATCGAGGGAGGTTGCGACGATTACTGCTAGGGTGCCTCCTGTTCTAGGTTTGATTGTTGCATGGCATAGACTACTATGGTCAATGCCTGTACCTAAGTGATCAGTGCATTGAACTAGTCCTAGTTCACCCACACACTACTGCACAAAGACATGATTTTTTATCAGATTTTCAGCTGGTCGCATTATTGTGGCATTGGAACATTGAGATGAAGTTCTGCATGGTGACATGACTGCAAATCTCATACTCCTTCCCAAATATAGGCCTAGACCCTTCCTCTAGCACCCTATAGATTCTCAGCTTGGGTCGGGTTGGCTGGAGTCGAGCGATGACCATAAGATGGCGGCGATCGAACCTACAAAATAAGTCCTTGATCGGGGTTAGCTTCGACGAGAACCCTCTGATGCTCAAGTTATAGATTTTCCAGAATATGTGGGAAAAAGCACGAGAGAGAGAGAGATTGCGTACCTTGGGACTCTTCTAGTTATCTCTATTTATAGATCAAGGTAAGAGCCATAATAGAAAAGAGTTATGAAAGGTTATCCCAAATTCTTTGGGCACGTCATTCTAAAATTATCAGCCTAATTTCTCGAGATTCGGCATTATGATTGCCTCATCTGACCCGTGGCCAACTGTTCCCAATAGTTGCTTGGTTTAAAAGGATACTCAGGGATCTCCTGATCAACCCTTCTAAATTTGTAGATCAACGTGACGGTCGACACAAGCATGGGTCAGCAACTCGATGTATGCGGGAAACCGAGGCATGGCTCGATGACTAATGCATGGAGGTCGATGGAGATAAAGGTCAATGGCCGATGCATGTGCCGGCGGCTGACCCCTAGGTCGATGATTTGAAGTTTTCCAGTGTCTTCAGCTCGAATACCAAAGATTCTGTCTATAACAATTTCTATCTTATACTTTTAAGAAAAGAAAAGACTCGAAAAGAAAATAACTCTATCTCCCATTAAGAAAATGGCTTATTTTGATAAGGAAAAAGAAATAGATTATATAATTGCATGATAAGTTATAAGGTGCCAATTGAATCTTGTGTCAACACAAGAAGCATTAGATCCCACATTTATTCTAGTTTTGGTCTAAACATCCAATCATCTCATTTCTCAAATAATAAAAAATAATGAATACAATACATAAGATTCTATAAAATGGCTTATATCCTCTATCTGAGAGAAAATTACTGGTTCAACTTTTGGGAGGGCCATTCAACTTCTGTCGATGAGAGGGTCATTCTAGAGATCGAACTCCAGCGATGGGGGCAAATCAGATATCTCTAGGTGCTCTTAATGATGCCCCATGATAGATCCTAGCATCAAGCAAGAGATGTTTACAGACTAATGCTCATGCTATAAGGAACAAAGAGCCTTCTAGAAGATTCTTAGGTGGGTGGGACGTTGATGGGAGATCCGAATGCCAGGACTCCGACCACTTTCATGTAAGATTCCCTCCAAATTGGTCTCCTCCTTTTCCTCACCTTGAGGGCATACTCGACAAGGCTCTGAGTCTATGCCTGCCACCAACAATCCACCTAAGACTTCAGGGCCTCCCTTAAATTCTCCTAGATCATGAGCTCAACTATTCAAGAATTTATATTCAAGTGGTACCTGCTCCACGCAGAATTGGTGAGAAGCTTTAACTCCTCTAGTTATAAACCTCAACCTTCCTTTGTAACCTGAAATAAAGATCTGTATTCAAACCAGGGGCCTACTACAAATGTCGAGAATTGGGTCATTTTAAGAGGGATTGCCAGAATGGATTGGTTTGTTTCATTTATAGAGGGGTTGGCCAGTCGTGTAGAATGTGTGGTTGTCATAAAAGGAGGATGGTTTTGGAGGAGATGCTTTTCATTCATAGGAGACCTAAATATCTCAACATCTTTCTCAATGTTAAAGACTCTCATCCCAAGAGGTACCATGTGCTAGAGATATTTGTCATGATTCATGCTCATCCGAGGAGTGGCACCCCTCCTTCCTCTCCTTGCAATATGCTAAAAGCTTTGAGACATCTCCTTCCTTGGCATAGCTAGGATCCAATGGAGTACAGCCTCAATACTTCCTTTGTTTTCTTCCCATCCCATCAAAGCCTTCTCAACGTACATCAAAGAGGTGAGATGCATGCTTTTGGTTTGAGCATCTCAATCAAACCATGGTCCATTTACGATGGTGGGGCTCCTCATAATTTGTAGATGAGAAAAAAAAAATTTCTCATCGGAGTCCTGCTCCCAACCGGAGACCCTGAATCTATAAGACATATTGTGTCAAGGTTTGGCTTGCTTGATAGGGTAGTCTCTCATTCTCTAGTGAGTAGAGACAATATCTAAGTTTGAAATTACAATCCTTTGTGAAAAGCTCGAAGCAATCCCAAATGCAGTGTTTGTCACCTTGGGGGATGTTAAGTATTGCATCATGATATTGATTAGTGGCACCTTAGATGGAAGGCCTCTTCCTTTTGACGTCCATCTTAGCTTAGATTGGAAGGTGGAATGGTAGAGAAAGGGGCCGCTGTTCAACCAGGGCAACAATCACCTAAGGCAAGAGTCCAACTTCCCTATTATGGATAAGCTTCTAGCAAGAGAATTGGAAGATAGTGCTCCATGCTCTTTCATTGTGGTGTCCCATGAAGGTATTGCTTCGCCTACCTTCGCATCTTTGTTTGTTGAGGCAGAAGGTGAACAAAAGAGACTTGGCAATGATGCCTTTGTCTCCCTGGTTGCCCATGGACAAATGAGACTTAGCAATGAACTTGTCTCTGATGGAGCCAATACTCCCCTCTTCTCTGGCCAAACCAGTCTCCAAACCCACCATCACCATCGAAGTTAGAGCCTCCCCTACTGCTGAACCTACTGCCCTTTCATCAGTGTTGGCTGAGGACTCGATCATGAACTATGTTGAACTGAGGCCAGCTGCTAAACTATTGAAGGTCCACATCATATGCAAGCCAGTCATCGATCCTGTTGAGGTGAACATCTTGGATCTACCAGGCATTCGAATTTGAATTCATCTAGATCGAGATCCATGGAGGAAAGGCATGATGTTTTGCTTGATCTAATTTTTCTCCCTGTGATTGACTACCTGGTGCAAGGAAAAGTTTTGCCAGAGCTTTCTATTAGTGCTCCCAACCTGCGTATCGAGGGAATGGCCATTCATGCTCATATAATGACTTTCCTTCCTCATCCAAGCCTTGTTAACAGTCAGTCCTTAGGCTTCTAGAATCCTCACGGCCTTTCAAAGTCTACCCTTGCCACTGTCATGGAGCATGTGATTGCACTAAGTCAAGTCCATGACCCCTCAACCCTCTTGTCTACATCTTTCTTGACATTAAACTGGTGCCCTATTCACTTGTAGACAAGAAAATGACATACACACCTCTTGCCATATCAGAGGCTCCTCTTTTGATCGAGTTGGATGTTGATCCAGCTATTTTACCTTCCTCACACATGGCCATTGATAGTCCTCCGAAGTCTTGTGCCCCTTCTACCTTGGTCATGGAGGATCATTCAAGGTCAAACATTGTAGCAACTATTTGTTAGCATTTCAGTGGAGATTCGAAGGTCCTATCATCTTAAGGTAGTGGGAGGTGTTAAGGAAATCACCGCAACACTTATTCCAGCAAGGAGGAAGGAAAAAACCTATGATAAATTGAGTGTCAGAGAGTTAGAACCATTGCTGCCAATTATAAACATTTTGAAGATTCTACTATTTAAGTGGAGACAATCTTATGGCTTCTATTCTCAGGAGAAGCAATTGATGAAGTGGTTAGTACCCTTTTTGAATGATAGAAGAGGAATTAAAGCTAATTTTTGTTAGAATTATTAGCATGTGTTTGGGTAGAGGTCCAGTTGTCATAGGGCTGAGTTTGGTGGTCTTTGATTTTTCTTTCCTTTTTTTCTATTCTTGTTGTTGGGTTTTGGCTTCTAGTATTGGTTTTCAACTATATGTGTTCCCTAAGTTTCTTAGTATTGTATGGCTCTGCTTTCTTCCTTATTTGCTCAGCTTTTTTGGTGTTCCTTCTTTGTTATGGATGTTTTCTTTATTCTGAAGGATGCAAAGCTTCTTTAGATGATTATCCTATTATAAAATATATATGAGGTATCATCAGCTTCGACAAAAAGAAGAGAGATCAAAGAACTGGTTTTGTCTTCCAATTATACCACTGCATTGCTTTAGGAAACTAAAGCCTCAAATCTCTCCAACACCTTGCTGAAATCTTTAGGTGGCTACAGACACTCATAGTGAGGCTCTCCAAGAGAATTTAGTAAGGATGGAACCAACATCTTCTAGTGCTGAAGAATTCATTTATCAGGCAATTTTTTTGTGACTGCTGAGTTTCTCTATCCACAATTGCAAAAGAGTTTTATTATGACATCGGTCTATGGCCCGAACAGTTGAGCTTTGAGGACATCCCTCTTTGAAGAATCAATACAAGTCAAAAACTTTTTCTCCAGTCCTTAGGCCATTGGGGGAGACTTCAATATTACAAAATTAATTAAAGATAGAAAGGGTGTTGGCCAAAGCATCAAAAATGATGTGGCTTTTAGGGAAGTCATTGATTTTCTTGATCTTATTGACTTACAACTCGAATGGAAGAAATTTACTTGGAATAATAAACAAGAACATCCTTCTTTCGCTCATTTGGCTAGATTTTTCATCTCCCTATATTGGGAGGATTTCTTTCCTACATCCCTAGAAAAAGCACTCATTAGTGGCTTTTTCTACATCCGATCCCACTTCATACATCCGATCACACTCCGATTATCCTTGAATGTAACATAAAGTTCAAAATATGTAGTATCTTCATATTTGAGAGTTAGAGGCTTAAAGAACAAGATATTGTTAAAGTGGTTATAGGTAATTAGTGTCATGTTAGAGGCACCTCAAACACTATGGTGCGTTGGATGGAGAACCTAAGGAATTTGGGGGCTGCCTTTAAGAAATGGGCCAATTCTAAAAGGATATTAAACAAGAAAATAAAGGACGGCTTGTTGCATGATATTAATAACTTGGATAAAGAGGAAGAAAAGACTAATCTATCCTAACGGAATTTGTGACATGTAACATTCTAAGGCAATCTCTCAGTGACATCTTTAAGAAAGAGGAGCTCTATTAGAAACAAAGATTAAAAATAACTTGGCCACAAGAAAAGGATAGAAAGATAACCTTTTTTCATAAGATGGCTTCTGCTAGAAAAAGAAGACACTAGAAGGTGCTTGGTTGGGGAGAGTCGGAGTCTGGAATCGGAATAGAAATGGATGACTTCCATTCCAACTGCTTGGTTGGGGAGAGTTTCATTCTAATTCCGATTCTAGGATGGAATGGGAATGATCCAATCAACCTAAAACTCAATCCCCACTCTTTCCTATGGATTCAAATTTTTATTTTGATTTTGATTTGGATTTGGATTCCGATCATGAACCAAATACTTCAGAAGATTAGGCTATTTTGATTTCGATTCCAATTCATTTCAATTCCTATTCTGATTCCGATTCTGATTTTGATCGCGAACCAAGCACCCCTAAATCTCCTCTCTTTCCATAGATGGTGTTAAGATCTCTTCTACAAAGAGCATATCATATCTCTTCTACTTCTTCAACAAATTATCTTTTTGCCAAGGGAACCTAAAGTCTCAGTTGATTGGAAACTTCTTTATGGAGATCAAAATTTAGACCTTCATTCTTTTGATGACCCCTACACCATCGACAAAATTCATGATGTAGTCTTTGCCTTGGGCAACACCAATGTCCCCAGTCTTGATGGTTTCTTCTTCATTTTCTTTCAAAGGTATTGGTGTCTATTGAAGGATAATCTCCGAGCACATCTTGAAGGCTACCATAGTGGTACTCTTGATGCATCTAGATTCAGCTTTGCTTACATCACGCTTATTCCCAAAAAGGAGGGGCGGCTATCGGTGCATGATTTCAGATCAATTAATTTGCTAAATAGCTTATGTAAAATCATTTCCAAATCCCTTGCAAGCAAGCCAGCAAAATTTTTTCCTCAACTAGTAGATGATTCTCAATCAGCCTTCATTAAAATGAGGCATATCATTGAAAGTTTTCTGTGTGCTAACGAGATGATTGCATATTGCAAAAGGATAAGATGTCGAGAGTTCTGTGCAAGCTTAACTTTGTGAAGGCATTGGATTAAGTGAATTAGAATTTTCTTCTTGAAATGCTTAGAGCCAGAGGTTTTCCTGTTAAATGGGTTTCTTGGGTGGAGTAGCTTCTAACATCTACCTCCATAGTTGTGGTAGTGAAGGAGGAACCAAAAAAGTGGATTAACTATGAACGAGGATTGAGATAAGGTGACCCTCCCTCCTCAAGCCTCTTATACTAGTGACTGATGTGTTATCTAGAATCCTCAAAAGTGGTAGTTCGAAGGGTCTCATTGAAGGCACTGATTCAAATTTTTGCTTCTGAAATATTAGAAGTCTTTATTTTACAGATGGCACTCTTCTATTTTGTGCAGGAAGGAGAGAAGATATATTGCAATTAAAGCTATCTTATTTGGTCTTGAGACAGCTTTAGTTTTAAAGATCAATTTTCAAAAGAGTTCGCTGATTTGTATGAATGTGGATGAAAATGAAGCTAATCATTTAGCTACACTGATTAGTTGCAAAAGAGGTTATTTTCCTTTCACATATCTTGGTCTCCCTCTGACAAAAAGCAGGTAAGACATGCTTGGATGCCACTTATTAAAAGGATTAGTTCCAAATTGGCCTATTGGAAGGGTAAGTTTCTCAACATGGGTGGGAAACTTATCTTAATCAACTATGTTCTTACAGCACTTCATATTTTATGTTTGTATTTAAACTTCCTCGATGGGTGGTCCAAAGAATCGACCAGTTGAGAAGAGGCTTCTTATGTAAAGGTAAAGAGTCTGTTTAGCTACCTAGTAAATTGGGAGAATGTAAAGAGAAAAAGGAGGATGGTCTTGGCATCAAAAACATCAGTAATTTAAATTACTCCCTTTTGGCTAAATGGCTTGGTAACTAATCGAAGGTCATGCTATATCTTGGGCCCATAAATTTAGAAGTGCTCATTACTTTGGAAAATGACTTGGAATTAAGGTAAGGAAATATGCTTCTACCTTCTTCCCCATTCGAAAAGATATTAATAAAGACTTGAATGCATTTAACCAAAGCCTTATGGGATAGATGATCGACCACTTAATTTGCCTCGTGATGCACATGAGAGACAGATATATGTGAAAGCGATTGAAACCAATACCTCAAGTCAAGAAAAAAAGGGGTTATTCATATGATACTGTGACATAGCTTTATGCAACTAATTTTTTTTTTTTTATTGAACTGGGAGGTTATACCACCCTTATATTATATAAGATGATGAGAGTACATAAAAGTAAATGGATCAAGCTGAGAGAGTTCGATTCCATCCTGACTATAGGCATATAGGCTGTAGTTATAGGTTTTTGATTTTTGGTTCCTATCTCATCAAGTTTTTTACAGATGTTCAGCATTTTAAATATAGTTCATAGACCCTGCACTTTAAGGTTTCTAACTTTCAGAGAATATAGCTTCAGTCTTACAGGATACAGATATTTAGCATTCAGCACTTAGCATTAAGTTTCAGGTTGGAACAGGTCAGCATTCAGCATTAACCAATCTTGCCCAATTTAAGGATGATTTCAAGCTATTCCTCATAGACTACTATGATGAGAATAAGAATGATATTCTAAAGTGTGGATTGTCTTTTCCAGTAGTGACTGCTTTTTTATGTCAACAGCTTCTTAACCAACCTCTTAGCATCACCATAATAATTTCAATGGATCTTGCTGAATGAATTTGCTTCAAATCGGAAGATCCTATTATTTTTCTCTTTCCACAGGCTCCACAGCACGATTCTGAATACCAAGCTTATTGCCTGTTTTGGTGTGCCATTGCCCAAATTATTTTTTCATAGTACCAGGAGATCTTTGATGTTATGTAGTGGAGGCATAAAAAGTTGTTGAGCAATCCTGTTCCAGACCTGAGAGGTGTATTGGCATTCAATGAAGATGTGATTTATGCTTTCATCTGTAGAGCTGCATAAGGGACAGTGATCAGGTGCAGGAAACTTTCTTTTTCAAAGGTTGTCTACTGTGAGCAATTTATTGTGATATGCATGTTGGAAATTATGATCCAAAGCCAATCGTCAGCCTATTAATGGTTGAAATATTATAATTAATTTATTAATTAATAAAAAATATTTTAATATCTTTTTTCATCATAAGTTTACATCTTCTAATGAACTCCATTATTGTGATAAAGTTCTTAGGACTATTTAGTTTCGATAAAGAGAGGATTTATCGATTAGTTCGTAAATTTGTTCACAATCAAATGATAGGCTGTTAATTAGGACGATAGCGTCTATCGAGCATAGGTCGCTATATGGCATATAAGTTGGTTGTTCTCTTAATTAAGATGTGTGGAGATATTGGTATGACATACAGATGAGATGTATGGGTACATCATCATTGAACATGATCAACTCTAGAGCATTCTGCTATCGAAAATATTTCTGATGGGATATAAGTATAAGTATTCCTTAAATCTGAGATCACCTCAGTGACTTGCAAGCAACTCACTATGCTTTAATACCAGATTAACTGAATTTCTAATTCAGCAACGAAAGACTTCTGGGTACAGTCAAGTACTTATGAAGTCGGAGTATGATCGAGATGGAATTGACCACTCCAAGAGTTGGAGAAGAATGTATCACTGTATTTCAATATAGCAAAATCTTGGCCAGGATAATCCATCAGATGAATTTGGTATTTTGAAATACAATGTGGACAATTTGATCAGAGTTGATAGTTGAACTCTGATGTATCCTACGAGAATTATGGTCAAGGAGATGAATTATATGGAAACTATATCCGCATGGGTTCTAAGGATGGTGTTCTACACTTTCGACCTATCCGGTCGTCAGATATCATTACTAGATGGTCACTTCGATTGATACAAAAATTTATTCCTATGCTACCGACTTTGACCTATGAGGTCACACACATTAGAGCTTACAATCTGATCGGATAGTTGATCAATGATTAAGAATCATTCTAGGATTAAATAATCAATACGATTGGTATTTAACCTAGTGCAAATATTGCAGGAGAATCAATTAGCAATTAGATTGCTAATTGACTTAATTTGATTAAGTCAATAGATTGAGATTAAGTCTAATTAAATATAATTTAATTAGATTTAGTTTGGACTTGATTGGATCAAGTCCAATTGATTTATTGGATAAGCCAAGTGCAAGAAATAATTAGTCCTAGTCTAACTAAGACTCGGATTAACACAATTTTCTAATTTAATTAAAAAATAAATTAATATTAAATCTAATTTAATTAAATTCTTAAATAGATTAGGGTCTTATTTAATTGGGTTGGTTTAATCTTGATTTTCTTTAGTTAAAAGATCTTGTTTGACCAAGTCAAAATAGGAGTCCTAGTGTAACTAGGACTCCCTATCTCCTTGCGCCACCTTGGTCCCAACGCCCCCCATATCTATTTTTTAGGTATTCTTTATGAAAAATCTTTTTTTTTTTGATTTTGATGCCCGCTCTCTTCCTCCAAGTTATATTTGAAAGTTAGGTGGAAGACCAAGTCAAAGGAGGAATTGGTTTTGCTTAGGATTCTATAAGATAGAATTCTTGTTGACCAAAATATCTTCCCTTGAGTGTGGCCCTCTTTTTTAATTAATTCTTTTTTTTATTCTATAAAAATAATCTTTTTTTTTGTGCCCTCCCTTGCTGGTCCATGCCAAAAATTATGGAGGAGGGGCCCAAGAGTTGGGCGCCCCAACAACTTTCCATTTTAGGATATTCCTAGTCTAAAAAATTAACCTAACTTGGACTCTTCTTTTTCCCTATTTATTGGATGAATTTTATTCTAATTTTTTTATAAAATATAAAGCTTTGGGAGAGGTTTAGGGTGTGAAAAAATCAAAGGAAGAGGGTCCTTGGGCGTTGGGGTTCCATAGGCATCAAACTAGATATCTAGGTGAGAGAAAAGAGAAGAAGAAGAGGATCTTCTTCTAAGACTGTTTTATTTTCAATCTCTCCTCCTTTATTTTGAGTTTTTTTGAGAGAGTCTCAGATCAGCAAACTCTCATCTTTCTTCTCATATTTTTGAAAGTCCAAATTTTGAAGAAGAGAGCATCGGATCGATCATCGAAGAAGGATCATAATAGTACTAGCATGCTGTGTTGATTTCTTACATCAAACTTCAGATCAGAGATCGTAGGCTCATGTGGATGACTCCTAGAGGCCAAATGTGTGTGCGGCTCATGACTTCATTCTCAAGTCTGGATCAGCAAGTTAGAACATCTAAACTTGCTCAGACAATAGATCTTATCTATAAACTTCATACCTGCATTTGATGTAGTGTAGATCTAGGTTGATTTGATCAACCTTTTTCTTTCTTATTTGATTTTAATTTTTGATTTGATATCATGCCTTAATCATATAATGAATCTAAGATCTAGGTATTTATATGATTATTTAAATAAATTTTAAATTTATTTTAGTCTTTCGCTGTAAGATCTTGAAAAAATTTTAAGATCTACCTGTGAAACCCTAGATCTGGTTCCTTCAATTGGTATCAAAGCCCATGTTCTTATTACATAATTTTTATACCTATCTAAATTATTTCTTATATTAGATTTAATTTATAATCTAATTATTAAATCTAAAAAAATAAAATATTTTAGATTGCATGGACTGCCATAAGATTGTCCTGCTGTAAGATTTATCCCTTACAGTGAATAGGTTGTCCTAGTACGTGCTGATCTAAAATATTGATCATAAAATTTTAGATTAGATCTAAGAAATTTTATGATCTGATTAAAAATATTTTAATCTAATTTTAATCATCATAAATATGTTAGATTTGATCTAGGAAGATTTATGATTGATTAGTATTGAAACTGTTTTAATTACATGAACCTATTTAGATTAGATCTAAAGTAGATTCAAGTTTATATTACTTGCATATTAATTATGAATCAAACATACAACTTGATTGATAGAACCATATTATAAAAATATTTTATAAATATGAAAATTATTTTTGAAAAGCCAAACCCCAACCCTCAGTCCAAAATTTAATTAAGAATTAAGAAGTTATTTGATTAGATTCTAGGATTGTAAATTGAAGATCCTATAACACGAATCATAACACATTGAGTTAATGGATTAGTGGAGATTAGGTCCATTAATTGGATTAGACCTAGGGTTAGATTAAAGAATGGATTTAATTAGAGAATTGACTAAATCTAATCAATTATTATCTTAAATTAGGTCAAGAATTCTCTAGATCAATTGCAATAGTTGTAGTTGGTCAAGTCCATGTCTTTAACAAGATCCAAGATGGACTTGATTCTTGGCTATGCGATCTAGCACGAACTGTTAGATTGATCTAATTGAAACTAATTAAACTAGTTGATGTCTAAAGTAAATCAGATCAGTGGTTTTTAATTGGCAACCCGTTTACCTAGCCATTTCTGATGGTGTCTAAGGCAAGCCTGGTAAATCCTTCTACTGATCGAACTTACCTAGCCTCTTGGTGAGATTATGTTTTGATCAAATCGCTTGACTATTCGAGCTAACCCATGTTAGCTAAGTAAATTAGTTTGACTGATTTAGGTGCTCCTAGACCAATCTATTAATGGTCTCCCTTAAGCTGACTTGGTGAAGTAAGTAGGAGGATCATAACAAGCTGGTTAATTTGACCTACTCACTTCCATAAATAAATCTTCTAAAATTATTAGATCCCTAAAATAAAATAGTTATATGATAACTAGATCATAGCCTCCCATTAAAATGGATGATAATGGGTCCATCAGTTGGATAATCATTGGAGGTCCAAAGGCCTAGTGCTTATCAATTGATGGAATTATCATTCATTATATAATCTCTTGGGTACATCTTTCTACATGGTGGTCAGGTGGGCCAATCAAAGTTGGATCTGATCATTCATTGGTTGGATGGACCAAGTATGGTCATATTAATGGTTGGACCTAACTGGACCCTTTTCTGAGAAGGCCAAAGCCAACTGATCAGGGCCTGAGGCAAAATATAATTACTAAAAATTATTTAAAAAATAATTAGTTATAAACCTATCCTTAGATGTACATGGGTGGGCCAACCAAAGTTGGGCTTGTGTATAGTCTATGTGAATTCTAGTACCTACAAGAAATTAGGATAATTCCTCGAATTGAAGATAGAGACTACCAATTCGAATAAAATAGTGGAAGAAATCTTTTGATTAAAGTCCAAATCTTTAGGTTTAATGAATCAATTACTAATTAGATTTTGATTTTTCTTTATGCAAACATGGCCACTTCTCTATCGCTTCAATTATTGTTGGACAATGATAAGTTGGTAGGACCTAACTTCAATAGCTGGTACCGAAAGTTGAAGATTATCCTGAAGCATAAATGGATCCTATATGTGCTGATGGATCCTGCACCTGAGAAGCTAGGTGTCAATGCATGTGGAATGGTCAGAGATACTTATCAAAAATGGCTCAATGATCGAACTATGGTGGCTGTATTATGCTGGCTATGATGAGCGATAAGTTCAGTCGTAAGTTTGAGATAGCTCAACCAAACTCTCCAAGTATTGGAGGATTCTTTTGACACACCTGATGACGTTGAGAGATACAAAACTAGTTTTGTCATCTTCAATGCCAGAATATGGGATGGTGCCTCTGTTATTGATCATGTATTGTACATGATCGAGCTGATAGAGCGCTTAAGCAAGCTTGGCTTTTCCTTGCATAAACAACTTAGGAAAGATGTAATATAGAACTTGCTGCCCAAATCTTATCTCCCATTCCTTACATATTATAAAATGTCAAAGCCTGAAGTAGACTACCATGGGTTACTGGAGTTACTTAAGAACTTTGAGAAGGATCACCAACTTCATAAGGAGTCAGTGAACTTAGTGGGAGGTTCGTCTTCTCATTCTCAATCCTTTAGGAAAGAAAAGAAGAATAACAAGAAGAAAGCCAAGAAGGTGCATGTTCATGCTAGGACATCTGTGCAGGCTCAGACCCCAAAGACCAAGCCCGATAAAAGTTAAGCTGAATGTTTCTTTTGCAAAGTAGGGGCACTAGAAGAGAAACTATCCTCAGTACATTGCCTCCCTGGACCCGAACAGGCAGAGAAAGAAGCAAGCTGTTGCTGGGCAAGATATTTATATGATAACTTCTTGTAATTTTTCTATTTATGATATTACTAGCTAGGTATTAGATACCAGTAGTCCTTATCATATTTGTAATTTATTGTAGGGGTTGTAGGTAAGTAGAAGATTCGAGCAAGACGAGAGATTCCTGAACGTTGGAGATGGAAGATCGGTTTCAGTTCTAGCTTTAAGAATTTTGAAACTTATATTTGAATCTCATACCATTGTTCTTAGTGATTGTCATTTCTGTCCTAGTTTCTTTTTAAATATCATTTCTGTAGGCCTTTTGGCCATGAATAATTATGAAATTTCAATAAAAAAATGAGTTTGTAATGTCATTGTGAATGGTGTTACTACTTTCTGTGGATAATTGAACAATGGTGTATATATATTATCACAACCTGTTAATATAGTCTATTCTACTGGCAAGCATCTTAGATTAGATAGTGTATCAGATATCTACTATGGCACTATAGGCTAGGTCATAAAAACAAGAACAGGATAAACAGGTTGACTTAGGAGGAAATCCTCGAAGTTAATGATTATGAATTACTTCCAACCTGTGAGTCATGTCTTCTTGATAAAATGACCAAGTCACCTTTTACTGAAAAAGGTGAGAGAGCCAATGAGCTTTTAGATCTAGTACATACTGATGTATGTGGATCAATGAGCATAAATGCCAAAAATGGATATGTCTACTTCATCACTTTCATAGATGATCTATCCAAATATAGATATGTCTATCTGATGAAACATAAGTCGGATTCTTTTGAAATATTCAAACGATTCCGAAGTAAAGTAGAAAAATAAACTAAAAGAAATATTAAAATCAATGAGCATAAATGCCAAAGATGGATATGTCTACTTCATCACTTTCATAGATGATCTATCCAGATATAGATATGTCTATCTGATGAAACATAAGTTGGATTCTTTTGAAATATTCAAACGATTCCGAAGTGAAGTAGAAAAATAAACTAAAAAAAATATTAAAACTCTTTGGTCTGACTGAGGAGGAGAATACCTTTTTGGTGAGTTTCTCACATATCGAGGAGAGAATAAAATTTTCTTCCAATGGACTCCTCCTGAAATACCATAGCATAATGGTGTGTCTGAAAGAAAAAATTAGACTCTGTTACACATGGTCCGATCCATGATGGAATTTGCCAGCTTGTCGATATCCTTCTGGGGATATGCACTCGAATCAGCTTATTATCTATTAAATAGGATTTTGAGTAAGTCTGTAGTTAAAATTTCATATGAGATATGGACAGGGCATAAGCCAGCACTTTCACACCTTAGGGTTTGGGGGTGCCCGGCTTATGTCAAATAGTTAGTTACAGACAAACTTGAACCTAGGTCTGACAAATGTACATTCATAGGATACCTAAAAGAGACTAAAAGATACTATTTCTACCATGCTGATGAATAAAAGGTGTTCGTCAGCCTTAAAACAACCTTTTTAGAAAGAGAGTTCCTTGGTGAAGGAACTATTGTCTCTAAGGTTGAACTTGATGAAGTTCAACAAATAGAAAGTTTGACACAGAATGTTGAACCTAAGTCGAATTTGATCAGATCAAATTCGAAGCCTAGTGAACCCACACTATTAAGGCGATCCGGTAGAGTACCCCACCATCCGAATAGATACTATAGATTCTTGATCCAGGATGGTGATCTCATCGAACTTGATGAGAATGATGAGGATCCGATCACTTATATGGATGCGATGCAGAGATCCAACTCTGAGAAATGGCTAGAAGTCATGAGATTTGAAATGGATTCCATAAAGGTCAATGATGTATGGACATTAGTTGACCCACCTGAAGGGGATAAATCCATTGGATGTAAATGGATCTTCAAAAGAAAGAGGAGCACAGATGGAAAGATGAAGATCTATAAAGTTCGTCTGATTATCAAGGGGTATCGTCAACATTATGGTATTGACTATGACGAGACGTTCTCCTCTGTGGCAATGCTCAAGTCCATTTGGATCATGCTTGCCATTGCTGCCCATCTGGACTATGAGACCTAGCATATGGATGTGAAGATAGCTTTCCTAAATGGAGAGTTGACCAAAGAGGTGTATATGATACAATCTGAAGAGTTCACATCCATAGATGAGTCCAAGGTGTGCAAGCTTTAGAGATCTATTTATGGATTGAAGCAGGCATCTCAGAGTTAAAACATGCATTTTGATAAAGTAATCAAAACGTATGGCTTCATTAAGAATGGAGAAGAACTCTGCATTTACAAATGGGCAAATGGTCCAGTAGTGGTATTTCTTATTTTGTACGTAGATAATATTCTCTTAATCGAGAATGACATCCCCACACTATAAGAAATAAAAATCTAGTTGTCATCACATTTCTCCATGAAGGACTTAGATAAAGCATCCTACATCCTAGGGATGAAGATCTATAGGGATAAATCTAAAAGGATGCTTGGTATATCCCAATCCACGTACATAGAAACTGTGCTGAAGAGGTTTAGCATGGAGAATTTCAAAAAGGGCTATCTTCCGATGGGCCAAAAAATTTCTCTCTCTAAGAAGGATTGTTCGACAACTTTTGAAGAGAGAGAACGTATGAGTAGAATTTCATATGCTTCGATAGTAGAGTCTATTATGTATGCAATGATATGTATGAGATCAGACGTGGCATACTCACTAGTAGTAGTGAGTAGATACCAATTTGATCCTAAAGAAAATCACTGGAAGGTGATTAAAACCATCCTTAGGTATTTAAAAAATACTAAGGATCAATGGTTGGTTTATGGTGAGTCAGATCTGAAGCTTGTAGGATTTACAGACTTCAGCTTTCAATCTAATCATGATGACAGTAAAAGTATGTTGGGATATATCTTTACTCTAAATGGTGGAGCCAGATGCTGAAAAAGTTTCAAGCAACATACAGTGACTGACTCTGTTTGCGAAGCAGAGTACATGGCAGCATCAGATGCAGCAAAAAAAATTGTGTGGCCAAAAAAGTTCATCACCAAGCTTGGAGTAGCATCCTCCATTGATGGTCTAGTCCTGCTCTACTGCGACAGCATTGGTGCCTTAGCTCAAGCAAAAAAATCGAAGACACACCAGCGGACAAAGCACATTCTACACTGCTTTCATTTGATCCATAAGATCGTGGATTATGGTGACGTCAATCTTCGGAAGATCAATAAAAGGAAGAACCTAGTCGACCCCTTCACTAAAGCCCTGACAATCAAGGAGTTCGATAATCATAAGTCGAAAATGGGTATTAGATACTATACCGAGTGGCTTTAAGATAAGTGAGAGTTGTTGAAAATTATATTCCAAAGCCAATCATTAGCCTATTGACGGTTGAGCTATTTTATAATTATAATTGATTTATTAATTAATAAAAATATTTTAGCATCTTTTTCATCATAAATTTACATCTTCTAATGAACTCCATTATTGTGATGAAGTCCTTAGGACTATTTAGTTTTGATAAAGAGAGAATTTATCGATTAGTTCTTAAATTTGTTCATGATCAAATAATAGACTATTAATTAGGACGATAGCATCTATCGAGCATAGATCGCTATATGCCATATAGATTGGTTGTCCTCTTAACTAAGATGTGTGGAGATACTGGTATGGCATACAGATGAGATATATGGATATATCATCATGGAACGTGATCAACTTCAGAGCATTCTGTTGTCGAGAATGTCTCTGATGGGATATAGGTATAAGTATCCCTTAGACCTGAGATCATCTCGGTGACTTGCAAGCAACTCACTATGCTTTAGTATCGGACTAACTGAATTTCTAATTCAGCAACTGAAGGCTTTTGGGCATAGTCAAGTACTTAAGAAGTTGAAGTGTGATCAAGATGGAATTGACCACTCCAAGAGTTGGAGAAAAATGTATCACTGTATTTCAATATAGCAAAATCTTGGCTAGGATAATCCATCAAATGGATTTGGTATTTTGAAATACAATGTGGACAATCTGATCAGAGTTGACAATTGAACTCTAATGTATCCTATGAGCATTATGGTCAAGAAGATGAATTATATGAAAACTATATCCGCATCGATTCTAAGGATGATGTTCTACACCTTCGACCTATCCGGCCATTGGGTATCATTGCTAGATGGTCACTTTGATTGATATAAAAAATTTATTTCTATGCTATCGACTTAGGTTCAAACCTATGAGGTCACACACATTAGAGCTTACGATCTGATTAGATGGTTGATCAACGATTAAGAATCGTTCTAGGATTAAACAATCAATACGATTGGTGTTTAACCTAGTGCAAGTATTGCAGGAGAATCAATTAGCAATTGGATTGCTAATTGGCTTAATTTGATTAAGTCAATAGGCTGAGATTAAGTTTAATTAAATATAATTTAATTAGATTTGGTTTGGACTTGATTGGATTAAGTCTAATTGGTTTATTGGATAAGCCAAGTGTAAGGAAGAACTAGTCCTAGTCTAACTAGGACTCGGATTAACCTAATTTTTTAATTTGATTAAAAAATAAATCAAAATTTAATTTAATTTAATCTAATTTAATTAAGTCCTTAAATAGGTTAAGGTCTTATTTAATTGGATTGGTTTAATCTTGATTTTATTTGATTAAAAGATTTTGTTTGACCAAGTCAAAATAGGAGTCCTAGTATGACTAGGACTCTTTATCTCCTTGTGCCACCTTAGTCCCAACACTCCCAATACCTATTTTTTAGATATTTTTCATGGAGAATCCCTTTCTTTCTGATTTTCATCCCTCCTCTCTCCCTCCAAATCATATTTGAAAGTTAGGTGGAAGACCAAGTCAAAGGAGGAATTGGTTTTGCTTAGGATTCTATGAGATAGAATCCTTGTTGACCAAAACATCTTTTCTTGAGTGCTGCCCCCTCTTTTAATTAATTTTTTTCTTATTCTATGAAAATAATCTCCTTTTTTGTGCATCCTCCCTTGATGGTCCACGCCAAAAATTATGGAGGAGGCACCCAAGAGTTGGGTGCCCCAATAACTTTCCATATTTGGATATTCCTAGTCTAAAAATTTGACCTAACTTGGATTCTTCTTTTTCCCTATTTATTGGATGAATTTTATTTTAATTTTTTTGTAAAATATAGATCTTTGGGAGAGATTTGGGATATGCAAAAATCAGAGGAAGAGGGTCCTTGGGCGTGGGGGTTCCATAGGCACCAAACTAGGTGTCTAGGTGAGAGAAAAGAGAAGAAGAAGAGGGTCTTCTTCTAGGGCTGTTTTATTTTCAATCTCTCCTCCTTTCTTTTGAGTTTTTTTGAAAAAGTCTCAAATCAGCAAACTCTCATCTTTTTTTTCATATTTTGGAGAGTCTAAATTTTGAAAAATGTAGCATCGGATCGACCATCGAAGAAGGATCAGTATAATACTAGCATGCTGTACTAATTTTGTGCATCGGATTTTAGATCAGAGATCATAGACTCGTGTGAACGACTCCTAGAGGCCAGACGCGTATGCGGCTCATGACTTCATCCTCAAGCCCAGATCAGTAAGTTAAAATGTCTAAACTTGCTTAGGTAATAGATCTGATCTATAAACTTCATACCTGCATTTAATGTAGTGTAGATCTAGGTTGATTTGATCAACCTTTTTCTTTCTTATTTGATTTTAATTTTTGATTTGATATCATGCCTTAATCATGTAATAGATCTGAGATCTAGGTGTTTACATAGTTATTTAAATAAATTTTAGATTTATTTAAGTCTTCTACTGCAAGATCTTGAAAAAGTTTCAAGATCTACCTGTGAAATCCTAGATCTGGTTTCTTCAATACAAGCTAGGTGAAGATCTTGATTTTAACCATTGGAGAGGACCAAATGGTCATTGGAAAGCTCAAGGTCATTCCGCTATGAATGAAAAAATTATAGGCACTCTGAACAGAGAAACAACCTTTAGTTAGCTCGATAAAGGACAGAGTCAGAGAAACAAACTAAAATATTATAGAGGCAGAGTCACCTTCAATAAAAATGTTGGAGGCTTGCATCTATTGCATAGCAGCTTGCACACCCATCCAAGCTGCAGTTAGCTTGACAAAAGGCATCAAGAGCAAGTTAACAATTTTCCTCCTGTAAGCAAAGGCCTATCCCAGGAATCCCGAATAACAAAAGCGACTGCAGCCTTATGAGGGATTACAGAAGCATCAAATTTTATTTTAATTACTCCACAGGTAGGAGGTGCCCACATGATTTTGATAGATGAAAAGTGTGCTAGGATTGACTAACCGTTAAGGAATGATGCACAGCGGATTATGATAGTTACAGAAGAAAGCTGAAATATAGAGAATTCACATGATTTGAAATATAGAGAATTCACATGATTCGCTACGACCGTATAAAATAATATTTTTTACTAGAAACAAGAAGTTTACAAGAGATGAGAATAAAGAAGAATCTCTCTTTCTTCTCTCTTTTGGATGCAAGAACAACCCTAACAAAAAGAAGAAATCCCTCTTAGAGAATCTTTACACCTGATAGCATCCTAGGATTGCTCACAAGAAGGACCCAAGCTATCTTTTCCTCTCTTTTCCTATCTTTTTCTCACTTTTTCTCTCTTGGAAAAACACGCTGTCTGGTGCCCGCTCACAAGTGATGCTCTGCTCCACAGACTTTATAGGGTTTTTAAAGGCCTCTGATGGACTCCAATCCTAGTCCAAATATGTCTCCAAACTCCTGTCCAAACTCAAACAAGCCATCTCACTGTTGGATCATGTCCGCTCATCCTCTCACCAGTTCGATCATGCAATCGCATGAAATTCTATGCAACACCGTGCCTAAAACACCTCCAGATGCCGTAGACCCCATGAAATGATCATAGACTGCTAACCGGTCTATAAGGAAGGCATGGACCGCATCTCATCCATGAGCCGTATGAAAAATCCACGGTGGACCGCATGGAAGGATGCATTGATCGTGCCCCCCGTCTCCTACGCCGTGCAGCTCGCGATGTACCGTGCCAGCACTTGGGCCTACCATGCACTATAGGCCTGTGCTAGCCTATGGGCCGAGCCTGCCTGCAGTCCTACTGTATGTCATATTCTTCTCCTGCAAGCTATGTTCTAGGCTTCTTTCTACTATAGACTTGACTGTGAGCTTCTCTTATAGGTGGATTAGACTCCATCACCCAAAAAAATAATGCGGCTAAGATGGAAAAAGAGCACCATGGTACATGGACGGAGGATGTGTTCCCTACAACCGATGACATGCAGCAAAAGATAGAGATAAAGCCTTCCTTACCATATTTGGTGCAAAAATAATGTTGCGGTTGAACAATCTGTCATTCCGAGTTGGCCACAACAGCCAAGTCACATATGCTATGAGTGACTTCACAGTTTCCTCCACCTAGGCATTTGACTTCAGGCCGATGCTTATGGGGTGTTCTTTTGTATGGTAAGTAGTTAAGGATACTGGTTAACAATGTCTTGCAAAGAACTCTATCTTTTCTTGTCCCTCTTGATTTCTTTGATGGCATGCTAGTTTCTTCACTGTTTCTGCTCCTTTCTTTTTTCCTCTAGTGGAAGGTTGCCGGGTTTGCTAAAATTGCTTGTGTTGAGGATTACAGTTTTCCATCAGTGCTTCTGCATCATGATTTCAGCTTTTCAGCCTTGCTTACTGTAATCCTCAGTAGAGTACAATACTGTAGGCTTCATAAAAAGGTGCGTATGGATGATGCATGCTTACAGTTATCTAAAATTGATGACTACCTTTTTGGGCCCTGGTTGTTATGTTCTTATAGCTTTCTGGATAAATTGGTTCCTTATAGCCACACTTTATTCAATGCTCTTTCTTTAGTTTGCTTTTTACTATTATTATATATTAAAATATCAACTATTTTGATACCATTTATTAAGAATTTAGTATTAGAATATTATGATAAGAAGAAAGAAGCAACCAAGTATATGAATCAACATAAAAGCTCGCCTCTATGAGACATACAAAATTTCACTATGAAAAAAAAAAGAGATACAAGAGGAGATTACCACTCTCAATTCACGTATACAATCCTCTCACTAAGAAGTTATCTTTACCAAACTCTCTCTTGGAGACCTCTTGAAACGACCGCAATCCACTATCTAGCTGTTCGTCCGAAGCTCCTACTCCTGTTCGCTAGCACCTTCTCTCTGCTCTCTGTCACGTTTCAAGAACTTTTTAAGCCACTGTCAAGCCACACCCACGTTCACAGACTGCTCTAAGTCTTTTAAAGGCCTCTGTCCGCATCTTAGTAGGATTTTCAGCCCATTTCAAAGTCAAATAACATCCCCTAGCCGTTAGATTACAATCGCAGCCCTCCGTAACCGCTGGATCACACAAAAGCATCAAAAAACCCTGTAGGCCGAGAAAAAAAATCCGGTCCATGCTTTCTAGTGCATGGACCACGAAAAACCCGAAGATAGCCCTGTCGCGAAGCAGCCTAGGCCCAGACCGCGCTCGCATGGGCCTAGGCTGCGCCCGCGTGCCTGCCCGCACGTGGTGCTAGGCCGCATGCCCGACCACACATGGCACTAGGCCACGCACCCGTGCATGGGCCATGCCCACGCGCCCATGTGCTAGGCCGCATAGGACCAGGCCCGCACCCATGCGGCCGGCCTGCACCGGGCCTGGTCGCCTACTGGCCATGGGCCCCACTCCAGTGATCCCTCCAATGCTCCTTTACACGTATCTTTTCTATCTGGTCTCTAATTTGAATGTTATTGGGCTCGTTGAATTCCATTCATCATCCTGGACCTCACTATGGACTTAATATGGAAGAATTTAAGGCATTTTTCTCAATAATCTCCACCTCAACTCAATATTCGATCTCCACCTATCCGAGAGTTCGTCTAGCACCCTCATGCACTGGGGCAATTGTTTGCTAATCATGAATGGACAAACGTGGGAGTCAAACCAAGCCACACAATCCCACCTCCATCGACTGCTGTGATCCTCTTGATCTGAGACCAGCTCGAGGTAGCCTCCTACGGCAATAGGAACTTTACCTTATGACGTCGCATGTCGTCCTTCCGAGTCTCTCATCCTGTGCCCGATCCATCTCCACCTGGAGCTCCACCTCACACTGGGCTTCCTGTCAAAAGGTAATGTCCTCAATACTTTCTTCCTCTTAGCATCACCCTACTACTGCGCATGATCTTCAAGATTCCTCCATCAACTTTTCATTTGAAGCCAGTCGAATCCAGTCTGCTCAGTAAAATTAAATTCTTCTTAAAGTTGGATATGTATTGAATCTTACCTAACTTCTTCATTTTTCTATCATGGAACTTCATGCTGACCATCCCGCTGCCCTTGATCTCACAGCTCAATCCATCTAGCAGGAATATAGTGCCCTCACTGATCTTCAGGGAGTCAAACATCTTCTCTCTGCAATATACATAATGAGAATAAGTAGAATCCATAATCTACTGATAGAAAGAAGTAGATACCTCATCAGTAACCGGAAGGATATCATCACTATCTTCTATATCGCTACTGGCCACCGTCATAGTAGCTCTCATCCGATCCTTGAGTTGTAGGCAATCCTTAACTCGATGCTCCAACTCGTCGCACCTGTAGCATCTGATCTTGCTTTGGTTCCTCATCTTGGACTTAGATCGTCCTTTTTGCAATCCTCTGCCGCTCTATCTACTATCTCCTGCTCCTCCAAAAATTATCAAAGCTGAGCTGCCACCATCTGAGCTCGAAGCTGAGTTTTCCTTCTTGAGAACCTCAATCTGGAGTATTGCTGCAGTGACCTCGTCCATCTTGATGGTGCTCTTTTCCACTAGAAAAGTAGTCACCAAGGACTCATACGAAAGGGGGAGCAATGCTAGTAAGACCAACGTCCTATTTTTCTCCTCAACTTTTTCACCAATGCTGAGAAAGTCAGTGAGGATCTTCTGAAAGTTGGATAGATGCTCTTGCATGCTCTAGCCTTCGTTCATTCACAGCTAGTAGAATTACCTTCAAAGAAATAGCATGTTGGTGAGTGACTTCACCATGTACAACTCCTCGAGCTTCGACCACAGTGCCGTCAAAAAAATCTCGCTAAATACATAGATCATCACATCATCTGCTAGGTACAAGCAGATCATGCTCACCATCTGCATCTGGATCTGCTTCTAATCCTTCACCTTCATAATGGCTGACATCTTGTCATACAAGAGAGCGTCAATCAACCCATGTTGGATGAGGACATTCTTTATCCTTGCTTGCCATAAGAAAAAATTGCTCTTCTTATCAAACCTATTGTTCTCCATCTTGATTGCACTTGTCTTCTCCATATTCTTCAATCTCTATCACCACTGCTGTAATCTGCGCTCTAGTACCATGTGGCTCTGATACCAATCTGTTGGAATATCAGTTACTCTGATACCACTTATTAAGGATCTAGTACCAGAATATTATGGCAAAAAAAAGAAAAAAATAAAATAAGAAAGCAACCAAGTACGTGGATCAGCCCAAAAGCTTGCCTTCATGGGGCATGCAAAATTTTACTATGAAAAAAGGAAGAGATACAAGAGAAATTACCCACTCTCAACTCACGTATACAATCCTCTCAACAAAAAGTTATCCTTACCAAACTCTCTTGAAGACTTCCTGAAACGACCATAGTCCGTTGCCTAGCTGTCTGCCCGAAGCCCCTTCTCTTACTATCCATTGGCGCCTTATCTCTGGTTTCTATCATATTTCAGGATCTCTTTAAGCCACTGTCAAGCCATACCCTTGTTCATGGACTGCTCCAGGCCTTTTAAAGGCCTTTGTCCGCATCTTGGTAGGATTTTTAGCCCGTTTCAAAGTCAAACAACATCCCTTGACTATTAGATTGCGACTACGGCCCTCCATGACCACTAAATCGCGCAAAAGCATAAAAAAACCCTGTAGGCCACAAAAAAGGATTCGGTTCATGCTTTCTGGCGCATGGACTATGAAAAATCAGAAGACAGCCCTGTCGTAAAGCCGCCCGGGCCAGGCTGTGCCCACGCGCTCGTGCACTAGGCCGCGTAGGGCCAGGCCCGCACCCACGCGGCCGGCCTACTCCAGGCCTAGTCGCTGCCGGCCGTGGGCCCCACTCCAGCAATTCCTTCAATGCTTCTTCGCACGTATCTTTACCATCTGGTCTCCGATTAAGATGTTTTTGGACTGATTGGATTTCATTTATCGTTCTGAACCTCGTTATGGGCTTAATGTTAAAGAATTCGAGATATTTTTCTCAACATTATGCTACCTTAGTACCATCTGACAGTAAATCCTTTTATAGAAGCCGGTGATCTCATATATATATATATATATATGAGGCTCACAGACTCTGATCTGTTATGGTTTTCTAGGGTGAAGTTTACTCTATTTCCAGTTCTACATTACGAGGTACCAGGATTAGATTTCTCTGTCTCATCTCTTGGTTCGGGTTTCAACCCATCTGCTATTTTGGACATTCTCCATCCGTCTATTGCCCCATGTAGTCAACCAACACTGTAGCAATGGACTGTCAATAGGCTCTGGACAGCGAACGGTCAACATAAGCTTCTCAATGGTTGCCTAGCGTCCTGGTGACTGCACCTACTTTTATTACATTACTTAATGGCGCTTAAGATCCTGCCATCTCCTGCTACTTGTGGATTTAGGGATCTTCCATACATTTATGGTTCTCTCATTTTGTTCAGTCTACCACTTTTTCGATGTTGGTTTTAGCCACGGTCACACCTACTTCACCTGGGTGTATAGTTTTTGGGGTCCCCTGTCTTGATGCTCTTCTTTGTTATTTTGGTTTTCTTCTTTATTTGGAACTAAGCCTCCTCTGATTATCTCTGCTATTGTCTGTGTTGAGGCTCCGTTCAAATTGTTCGTCTTTAAAGTTTAATTGTGAATGAAGGCTCTCTTCCTTAACCAAAAAAAGACCTGAATGCATTCTGGAATTGCACAGCTTTTAAGCTGGACTCTAGGAGGATACGTGGATTGGGCCGATTCCTTGTGCACTACTTTTTTGAGGGATCTATGCAAGAGCGGTGAGAATCAATGTCTCAGATACCTTCCTGAGGAACCGAAGGAAAAGATTTTGGTCTCTTAAGCTTTGGCCCAGCTTGAACATCAGCAAGTAGAGATACTTCTCTATCAAACCTTCAAGACAATGGATAAACCGATCTGGAAGCTCACTAGCCATGGGAACTTTACTGTCAATTCCTATCAGTTCATTAACCATGGCGGCCTCCTTTGGCCATTTCATAAAGCCGTGTGGAACGCCGAGGTACCGGAGAATAATAGAGTTTTCATGTGGTCGGCTTTGAAGAATAGATTGAACATTAAAGAAATTATGGCAAAAAGAAAGCTGGGTCTCCACTTCCAATTATCGGTTTTGTGGTGCCAATCTGGAATCTATTTCTCATCTTTTTGTTCGTTGTCCATTCGCTAAGAACCTATGGCTGCCTTTGAAACCCTATCTCAACACCACCGGTTGGCCCAAGGATTTCAGAAAAAAGCAAGGTTCTATCAATTCCACTTTGCACAAAGCTCTCCTCACCTTTCATCAATGGGAAGTCAGCTATTTAAAGAAAACAATTGAGTCACCTAACCATTGATACGTATATCTATCTTATTTATTTTCTATCCTATATATAAGAAGTGCAACCTTCACTTAAGATATTGGATTCTACCCAAGGGCCAGCTATGTGGCCCACCAAAGAATTTGCATTGTACGAAAGGGTGTTTCTGATGGATGGTCGTGGGCTACCACATTCACAATTTTTTCTCAAATTTATCCATAGTTCAAACAAATGTTTGCTCAATTTTGGATCCATTACCATATAATGAGAATTTTATGATGAGATCGGAGAAATGTTCTCATACTTTTGGCTAGCTTTATGTTTTCCCATGAAGTGCAATATAGATCAAGATAGGTGTATTTATTTAAGATGAAGCAAGGAACACTATAGATATGTGGAGTTAATAAGCAGGATTTCACTCACATAATTGCCACAGGCCATGAAAAGATACTGGCATTATATATAGTAGATGGACGTACTCTAACTAGTTGACCGAGAATCCTTTGAGCAGGGATCAAATAAGATACACTTAAATGACACATAAAACTATCTTATTTAATGGGCATTTATCTCTTGATCGTGACTGTTGAATATTACATAATACTTAACGCTGCAAGTCGCACAGCACCGAGAATCTATGTTGTCACAAGTTTGGATTTACGCAATTTTATGAAAAAGTTTGGTGTCGTGCACCACTTAAACTTTATAATCCTTTTTTTTAATTATTTTTGACCAATAAGGTAATATGTCTCCTTTTCCGGTTAAGATTAATGGTGGGAGCATGATAAATTTGTTTACTTGGATCACACGCCAAGGAAGCAACATCACAAATTTTCTTTTCTTTTTTTAAAATTTTTTTTATGGAATCTGGAAGATACGGAGCCTTCCCCCTAGAATTCATTTCAGTAAAGAGTTTTATATGGAAACAAAGTTACATACCACTAGCAAGGATAAAATTTAGAAAACAGTAGGGCTCTGCTGAAGACAAAATGTCTACACAGGCAAATCAAAAGAGAACAACAGAGAAGCTGGCAAAGAACAGATTGTTCAGACTCCGGCTGAAGAGCTTGCAGATGCTTAGCTCTGTATCCATATTTTTCCGGTGAATGTAATATAAATATAGATGTTAAATAGATATTAAAGTTTATTTATGTTTGTTCTAAATAGACGTGGATACAGATTGTGAGAAAAAATTTATACAAACAACATTATTTTGAAGAAAAGATGAGGTATAATACTCTACTGCTTATTCCTTCCTTCCCCCCCTCTCTCTCTCTCTCTCTCATTACTTATTTATTTGTTATTAGTTTTAGAGCCAAAGGTTGCAGGCTGCGGATCAAAATATCACCATGCTTTGATTCTCCCCTTCTTCCCTCACTCTTTTGAGGAAGATTCCACCTCCCACCACTATTTCACTTGGGCCGTCTCTTCCGATCTTTCAACTTTGATTGCAATGCTTGCCGTGCACAAAAGCCATGTCAATAAAAGGGTGCTCCCAATGAACTCAGCATCCTAAGAAATCCATGGAGAAAAGATCCTCCCATGGCCCAGAGATGGCACCATATGAACGTAATCGGTGGGTGGCAACCCACCCATCACCACAACTTTTCTATCTCATGTCTACGAGCTGGTCCCACATTACAAAACCACCCTTTCTTTTTCACATAGATCAGAAAAGAACTAGATACAGATGTTCCTCCCTGGCAAGTACCTCACTGCAAAAAGAAAAGTAACACAAAGTCCATGTATTGACAAAACCACAATTCTGAGGCTCCTCTCCAAATATCTACTACTCAATGACATCAAAGTCAGCAACAATTTATACTGAGGTCAGAGAACTGGCTTGACAAGCCAGACCCTTGTTTCCCCTTGGGCCTGCTTCCCCTAACTTCAGCTTGGGAGAAGCCATTCCTTCCTGTTTGGGCCAATTCCTTAGTTGATAAGATGTTGAGGTAGGGGATGGTGGAGGCTTTTTGGCAGCATGACAGCCATTTGGACTGCATGTAGCTTGACTTCCTCCATGGAGGGATGTGGAGGCCCCTTTCTTTTAGAGACCGCTGCGCAGCTGAGCATAGGAGGGAGACCACCTTCTTGAGCTTCTCCTCTTTGCCAACAAAGATTGGAGGGAGGATACTGGAGAGTTGGGTGTAGGCTGAGGTGGGTCTGGCCAGTTCAAACTGGGACCTGAAATCTATGTCCACTATTAGCCTACATGAAGCACCATTTTCCTCTGCCATCACAATATCTATATATTCATAATCCCCTGATCCAAAAATCAAAAATTAAAAAATAAATAAATAAATAATAAAAAATCAGAGCTGAACTCTTGATGAAGTTTATATTAAAGAAGGCGTTGATTGCATAAAACCATAGTGGATTTGGATGGTAGTTTACAAGGAAAACTTAAAATTAGTTTTTTTCTAAATTTGTGAAGACACTAAAGGTTGGACAAGCACTGGTACTTCAAAGGGTCATTAACATGAATAGGGATGAAAGGAAAATTTTGAGAACTTTTCGCACAAAAATTTGTAATTTTAAAAGAAGGATAGTTAAATGAACAGGATTACTTTAAGGTGGGGTATATAAGGGAAAGGAACATTACCTCCAGGACACTCCAATGTTGCAACCCAAGAAGATCTACATAGGGAAGCCTGATAACCATCCATCCTCAATTTCATCATTAGTCTCTTCTTTACACAGCTCTTCTTCCTTTCATCTCCCATCTCTCTCACATACTTTAAGGCCTTCTCAAAAACCTCCATCTCAGCATCTGTAGCACTCCCAAGTAGCCCCTTCAACCCACAAAACGAAAGAAGAAAAGTAAGAGTAAGAAGCACAACAAAAGAAGCAAATCATTTGGTTGGATGCATGTAAGTATATATGTTGCCAATAAAAAAACAGTGCATAAATAAACTTAGTTTCTTAGAGGGGAAGAATAATGAACAAGATTAAAGGGTTGGGAGATGGTGAAGTTAAAGGGCTGCGTGCTAAACAAACCTCTAGAAGGAGGCATGAGTGGTGGTGGAGAGAAATGGCCTGCGAGGAGGATGGAATAGGAGTGGGTATGGATGATGTATCTGATTCAATGAAGTCATGCACCATTTGGACCAGCATCTCTTCTTCTGAGACACCCATTCTCTTCACTACTCTTTCTCCCACTTCCTTCTCTCCTTAACTGGCCTTCAGACTTGCAAGGGCGCTAGAGAAAAAGAACTTACACAGTCAAATGGATTTCAATATATATAAATAAATGGTGCTCGTGTTACTTAAAGCTCCATTGGCTGGTCAAAAATTCCAATTATGTGATGACAAGTGATGTCAACATGGCGAAGAGGGGTGAGAGAGAGAGAGTGTGTGTGTGAACTGATGGCGATTTATATATAGATACATTAAGATCTGAAGCATGGAGGAACCAACTGTTCATATATGAGCTCTATGTCCCTTGAGATCAGCGTATGATTTTAGATAAATTAATATTAGCAAACAAAGGATGCACCATCTGCCCACAAAACCGCTGACGGTTTGCTAGTATGATTCTAATACTTCCACTTCAATCTCACTCAAACATGTGATGCCATAAGCAAAAAATATTTAAACTTTTCTATACGTTACCTACTACATATTAATTTTGCCATACATTCCTGACAGCTTTTTCTTTTTCTTTTTGATAATCCAAGTTTGTCAATATGGCTATAAGTTCAAATGATCAGATTTTCAGACTGACATTGAACCCAGCTTTTTTTCTAAGAAATGTAGTGGAAACGCCACCATTGGGCCACGCATGTCAAAAAGCATATTGTTTCTCCTTTCACCTCTTTGCTTGCAAAAGCAAAGAAACGAGGTAACTTCTAATCCTTGCGGCAATGCTTAGGGAGGAGAAATGAGAGAAATAAACCTTAACAATTAAAGTTGCAGTAAACTGAAGTCAATTCGTTTGGGTTTCCTGTTTGTCCTTCCCAGTTCAAAGTCGGAGTTCAGGTCTATTTATTGCCAATTAATATTATTCAACATAGAGTAAGGACTTATTCTACTTGAATTTAATTTGGTTGGACTATCTTTCCACTTCCAAGTCCATTCTCCGTTTACATGCTTGTTGTTGGTTGGCAATTAACGTAGCTAACTAAGGAGCGAGGAGTTGCCCTCCTTGAGTCAGCCAGACCTGCGTTTTCCTGGGTCCCTCACTAGCGTGTAGTGGCCTTGTAGAGCAGAGACGGGGCATTTGATTGTTTGGTTTTATATATAATTTAAAATGCCCACCCCAATTTCCAGTTGATTTTCTCGTCATTCTTCGCTTCAATTCTGTCTGCTACCAAGTTGGAGAGATACCAGTATTAAAGAAAAGGGTAAGCATCAAAAATGACCATCGAGTTACGAAAAGATGACATGACTTTTTTATATAATAATTAAAAAAAAATGTACATGCTGCCTGGAGTGTATCTATTAGTAGATGGTTAATTTTAAGTTGATGGGCCTTGCAATTTATGGGCTCATCGTCCTTAATCATCGTTTGCCGCGCAGGAGATAGCATTGTCAGAATTCCTCCTTTGGATAGAGCTGCTCATATATCAATATATATCCATTCTAATATTAATTTTATTTGATAAATATAAAAATAAATATAGATGTTAATTAGATATAAATATTTATATTTATATTTATTTAAATAAATATAGATATAAATCAAATACTAAAAATATGAAGATAAATAGAGATATAAGTTGGATAATTAAATTTGATAATTATAAAATTAAAGATATTATTAAATAGAATATAAAAATCAAGTCGATAGTGTGCTAATGTGGTCATCTATTTTTATAAAAAATATACAAGTATTATATAAATTAAATAAAATTATAAATAAAATTAGATATTTGGATACATATTAGATAATTATTTATTCATATCTATTTTCTTTAATGGATAGAGATATGGATATGAATATTAGTTAGATACTCAAATTTTTATTCATATCTGGATTGATTAGAATATGAAAATAGATCTGAATAGATAGTATTCAATTCATCTTTCACCTATGTTGGGAGCTGTTAATCTGCCGCCCAACTCACCAACTTGCAACCGACTGACTGTCGAGCACCGATGGTCATCCGTCAGTTGACGATCGACGATAGATAATTGACAAACCACCAACTGACTAACTCGATGATCGATGTTCAAATAACCCAGTCGATTGAAGAATGGCGATCAACATTCGATCGAGAAAAACTCGTTGAAGGATCATCGTCTATCAACCTATCAATAGCCTGCCAATCCATCGATGGTCCCACCGATACATTGATGAGCGCACTGACATATGACCATCCGACGGGCAATCGATCTTTCGAACCACTCATTTAGCTCACGATCAGCCCTACAAATTAAACCGCTCCCGAGAAGAGTGGATAATAATGATTAGTGGATAGTTTTAACTACCTACCCACGAACACAGTACACCAAAAAAAGAGAGACCCATGTGCTAAGCCATTATCATCCCGATGTCTATAAAAGAAAGGTAAACTGGTCAGTTTGGTAGGACATATAAAGATTCTCTGAGAGCAAACTTTGTTATCTTGCTCTTCATTTTTCTATCCATCCCACTAACTTAAGCATCGAAGGATCCCCACCGGAGCCAACTTCGATCAGCGTGGATTTTTTTTTTTAGATTTTTCAATGTTCGTTTATAGGCGTAGGTGGATTGACCACAATAGATTGACATGCCAGGTAGGAAAGATTGAAAATCCAGCTTTACAAATGATGAAAATCCATGCTCGTAACTCGCTCAGCTCCACGGACCAGTTATCCCGACGAGAGGCACTTCCTCCTACGCCGTCGATAGTGGTGGAACCGAGCTCCTCGTGTCCGACACTCATATCCAATGCATAGGCCCAGTAATTGGCTACGTTGACACAATAAGTCTGGATGTTGATGGAGGCTGTGCACAGCCTCCAGCAGAAATCGTGTGTGATGGTGGAGGGTCCAGTGATGTAGGTTATACCATCCAGACACAGCCACTGCATGTCGAGGTGCTCAATCTCCCCTTCGTCGGAGTGGCCATCTCGATGTTCGCATCAGGAGGAATCCCCGTCTCCTCATCACTCGTAAGGAACCACCCGTTGATCATGGCAGTCACTTTCCCCATCTACGTGTCGAAGTCAACATAGAGGAAAACAGCCACGAAACTTAATGACTTCCCCCTCCTCTAATTCTTCGGGAGGATCGATGCCAAAAACATCTTGCTAGCAATGGTTCGATGACTACGAGTGAAAGCTTAAAGAAATTGACCGTCGACTGGTCTAGATTCAGGAGGATGCGAGAGGAGGGTCCTCTGATGGTCTCCGCATCCATACAGCTCCTTTCTCCTTGTGCATCTTGGATAAGCCAATCCCGCCATGCTTCAAGATGCCTTGGATGGAGCCATATGACAGCTCCATCGATCCAATCGATCATCTTCAAAGCTATAAAGCTCTCATGATGATCCAGGAGCGAATGACGCCCTCATGTGGATGGACTTTCCAACCACCCTCAGGAAAGCTGCTCGAGCTTGGTACTCTGGACTTCAGCCAAAAAGTATTGACTCTTTCGAGCAGCTGGAAGACTCTTTCGTAGCTCACTTCAGCACCAACAAAAGGATGCCATGAACTTCAGATAATCTCTTCTCGATCAAATAAGACGAGAGAGAGACTCTTCGGGCCTTTATGGCATATTTTAACGCTACCACGCTTGAGGTCCGAAACCTTAATTAAGATATGGCCATTTTGGCCATGAAGTAGGATCTCCGGGATTCTCGATTCACCTACTCGCTAGATAAGAACAACCCCCGAACTTATGCTAAACTATTGGAGCGCGTAGATAAATATATTTGTGTGAAAAAAAGTGCTTCTGACTGGCACCAAATGAATGAAAAAGGTCAAAAGAAAAAACAGTGGAAGAACTATGCCTTGGTTGGACCAAACCAACCAACTTCAAATAGAAAAGCGGCATCCTCTGACTGAATCCAGTACCGACTAAGATGAAGAGTCAGTATGAAAATTATACTCTCCTCTCTACTCCGTGGGCATAGATCTTGATGGAAATTGAAGGAAAGGAATACCTCTGCCGACCCCCGCCGATGAAAAATCAAAGCAAGAATAAAAGAAAGTACTAGCGATTTCACCGCGACTATGGCCACAACACCAAACAGTGCTTCTAGCTAAAAGATGAGATCGAGGCTCTCATCCAGCAGGGATATCTTGCCAAGTTTCGGCTCAATCACCCAATCCAGTCGTATGTCGACCAACCATTATCGTCGAAAGAGAATCATCAAAATCGATCGATGATTGGGGTGATCAACATGATCTCTGAGCTACCAAGGGCTAGGGGGCAACATCCGAAGAAAAATCACTAAGAAGTGATGATTCGGCAAACTTATTTCTTTTTTGGATGATGATGTAAGAAAAATTCAGACTCCCCATGATGATGCTGTTGTCGTCTCGACGATGATAACAAACTACGATGTAAAAAGAATCCTCATTGATAATGAAAGCTCAACCAAGGTTTTATTTTACTTGACTTTTTTTTTTAATGAAATTATCAACAAAGCAACTCCGAAGAGTCTCCATTCTTTTGGTCAGATTTATAGGAGATGCCATCAATGTTGAGGGAGAGATCGATCTTCCATTGACTATGGGGACAGAACCTCGATAAAACACTATCGTCTTAACTTTTATGGTCATAAGAGTCTCGTCGGCATATAATATCATACTCGGAAGATTAGAACTCAACACCCTCAAGATGATAGTATCGATATATCATTTGCTGGTCTGATTGTTGACTAAAGCCGAAGTCGGAGAGATGCGAGGTGACTAGTAGATTGCCCGACATTATCTCGCAATCACTATAAAGAAGAATAAGTCAAAAGATTCTTCGCTACTAAAAAGACTTGATCAGTGGGAGGATGAAAAGCGAGGCAAATCGATCGAGCGGCTGGTCTCCATCCCATTGGAGGAGGATGATCTAACTAAAGTTATTCAAATTGGATTACAACTTCAGACGATGGAGCATAAGTAGCTGATCCGATTGCTGAGAGTCAATGCTGATGTATTCGCTTGGTCGGCAACCAATATTCTGGGTATACCTCCAGAAATAATCACTCACCGACTGAACGTTAATTCGAACGTCAAGTTGGTGAGACAAAGAAAGCGACCATTCGCTCCCAAATGACAAAAGGTCATCGATGAAGAGGTGGCTAAGCTCCTTACGATAGAATTTATCAGAGAGATCCATTACCCTGATTGGCTAGCGAATGTCATCATGATGAGAAATGCTAATGAGAAATGGTACATCTGCGTTGATTATACGAACTTGAATGAAGCATACCTGAAAGATAGTTTTCTTCTCTCGAAGATCAATTAGCTAGTCGACGCAACATCAGGACATCGACTCCTGAGTTTCATGGATGCTTTCGCAGGCTATAATCAGATTCGAATGGCACCCAAGGATAAAGAGCACACCATCTTCATCACTGATAAGGGAATCTATTGTTATAAAGTCATTCCCTTCGGACTAAAAAATGAGGGAGCGACCTACCAATGATTAGTGAATAAGATCTTCACGCCACAAACTAGATGGAACATGGAAGTGTATGTCGACGATATGCTGGTGAAAAGCACTCGAAGTCAAGATCATGTTCGAGACTTAGAAGAGGATTTCGACACACTCTGACCACACCGAATGAAACTAAATCCAACCAAATGCGCCTTTGGAGTGACTGCTGAAAAATTTCTCGATTTTCTTATTTCGTATCGAGGAATCGAGGTAAACCCAAAAAAGATAAAAGTAATCGTCAATATAAAACACCCAACTTTGAAGAAAAAGATGCAATAACTCAATGAAAAAGTCACCATGCTCAGTCGATTCATCTCCAAGTCTGCCGAAAGATGTCTCCCTTTCTTCAAAATTCTATCGTAGACTAAAGATTTCTCCTAGACCGATGAATACCATTGATCCTTCGAAGAGTTGAAGAAATATCTGATGACTCCTCCATTGCTCATAAAGTCAATAGAAGGAGAACCTCTATATTTATATCTAGCCACATCCGACGAAGCTGTTAGTTCGATTTTGATCAAAGAAGATGAAAGTTGGGTACAACACCCTATCTACTATGCAACTAAAGTACTCCATAATACCGAAATTCGATATTCAATGGTCGAGAAGATGATCTACGTCCTGATCATTTCAACACAATGACTTCAATCCTACTTGCAAGCCCATACAGTGCATGTTTTAATCGACCAACCTTTGAAGTCGATCCTACTTCAATCGGATATCTTGGGTAGAATGATAAAATGGAAGATAAAGTTCAACAAATTTAACATCCAATATCGTCCTTGTCCATCGATGAAGGCCCAGGTCCTGGCCAATTTCATTATTGAGTATACTATCTCGAACGACAAGTCCAATCAAGAAACAACTTGTGAGTCGACAGAAAACATCCCTAAAATTGATCATAAGTCAGCTTGAGTGTTACATGTCGATAGGACGTCAAATACCCTTGGAAGCGGTGCTGGACTTATTTTGGCAAATACCGGTAGAATAATCATCGAGTTCATCCTTTGATTTAACTTCAAGACTTCGAACAATCAAGCCAAATACAAAGCTCTTCTTGCCAACTTGAGAATCACCAAGGAGCTCAGAGTCGATGAGCTGAACACTTTCACCGACTCTCAACTCATCGCGGGTAGACTTGGGCATCGGGCCATTTTTGGCCTGGCCCAACCCAGGCCCAACGGGCCTGATACTATAGCAGGTCATGCCAAGCACAATTCATCCCATAAATGGGTCATGCCGGTACGGTATGGCAAGCATAAAACCCTCGCTCGACACGGCCCTAGGCCCGAGAATTGGCAGGCCGGGCCTGGCACGGCCCATTGGCCCATCAGGCCTAATTTTTTTTAGCCTTAACGGATCATGCCAGGCACGATCTGCAATGGTATGAAACAGATCATGCCTGGCACGACCCATAATGGCCTGAAATGGGCCAGGCCAATCCGTAACGGCTAAAATCAGATTTTTTTAATTTTTTAAGGATTAAAATGATTAGTTTTCTTATTTTTATCATTTTAACCCTTTCAACAGTCAAAAAATGACTAGATTGAGGGGTATTTTGAAAAAATAAAAATTTGAGACTTCTATAAATAGAGCCTTCCTCTTTCTTTTTCATCACATCAATTCATCAAACCAATTCTCTCTCTCTTTAATCTTTCTACTTCTATTTATTCTCTCTTCTAATAATTTTTTTCTCTTTTATTAAATATTTAGTACGTAGCAATTATAGTTTAGCAATTCAAAAGTCATACAAGAAGAGAAAGCATCTCTCTTTTGGAGGTCGTAGTTTAAAAGCAGCTTCATAAATCTAGCTCTCCGACTATCTGACTCTCCGATGGTCCGACCCTTCTCTTCTGGCTCTCCAACTCTCCACTCATCCGACTATCCGACCTTCGATGGCCTGATCCTCCTCCTCCGACTCTCCAACTCTCTAGTCTCAGCTCCATCTCTTCTTCCTCTTTAGCTTTACAATTTAATTTTTTTTACTGATTACTTGTTAGTTTTTATTTTTTTATATTTACTTAATTTAGATGGCAAGTTATGGTGATGAGAGTATAGCCAGCACCGCTGGACATACCGATATTTTTCTTTCTATTTTAGAGGAGGAAGAAACTCTTTCTGCTCCCTCTGAAGCTCCTTCTGAAAAAGTTGGATCCTCTTTTCATAAGAAGACTAGCACTGTGTGGAATGATTTCGATAGAGTTTTGATAGATGGAGTCTATAAGATAAAATATAAAAAATATGTCAAATTATATAGTTGTGCCAGTACTGAAAGAACTAACCATTTGAAGAGATATCAAGAGTTTCATAGGATAAGTGATTCTCATCTTCAAAGCATTCTTAATATACAAGAGAATGCTCTTGTTGGAACTTTTGTCTATAATCATGAAAATCAAAAAAGATACTTATAAAATGGATAGTTAGAGATGAATTACCCTTTAGCTTATGTAAATTTTTTAATTTTGAAGAATATGTTCAATTAGTTTTACAATCCACTTATAGAAGAATCAGTAGACGTATATTTAGAAGAGTAGCTATGATAAATTATTTAGCAATGAAGCATGATTTAATTATTACTCTTTCTGCTTTAAATGCAAAAGTATCATTAACTTCTGATATATGGACTGCATCTGTAAGTAGTATATATGTATTTTATTTTTGTTACTACTCATTACATAGATAATGATTGGTAATTAAATAAGTATATTCTTGCTTTTTATTCTTTTGATTATCTCCATTCTGACCAATAAATTTTTAATATTATTTATCAAACTATAGCTGTATATGGTATTAGTAACAAAATTATGTATGTTATATTTGATAATGCATCCAATAATAATATGACTATCCAATTATTGAAAGACTCTCTTCGTCCCATTATTAATGAAAAATTATTTCATATTAGATATGTATGTCATATTTTGAATCTTTCTATTCAAACTGGAATGGGCTGAAGGAAAATCCTGATTTTTCGGTCCAGGTTCGTCCAGATCTGATCAGATCAAGAGATATATTTCAAAAAAAATTTTCTTGATCCCAATCAGATCTTGATATATTTCAGATCTGATTCTTATTATTTTAATAAATAAAATAAAATAAGATAAATTAAATCAAATTTAATTTACCTGATTTGGGTAATCCTATTACCCTGTAGATGATTCTGATTGCAGCGGAAGGTTCTGGATCTAGCCACGCAAGCGTCTGGCCTCTACCGATATCCACTCAGGTTGGATCTGGAGATCCTCTTCTTCTCTATCATGTCTCCAAAAATTAGATCTGGATCTGATCTGGAGGATCTTCAAAACTCCTTTTGAAGATCAGCAGTCGTCCTTTGCAGCAGTGCAGCCTTCTTCTTTTGATCGCCTTTCTTTTGATCTGAAACGCACCAACCTAAGTCCAAAACTCTTTTGGATGTGGAGAGGAGAAGGAGGAGAAGTTTAGGCATGGAGGAAGAGGGGAGAGGCAGCCTTGGGGCGTGGGAAATCTCTATTCTAATTGCATTAAAATCTGAGTTGGGCGCAGGGTCTTATTTATAGACTAAGCGTGATCCAACTCCTCTTCCTCTCAACCAATCACAACCCTTTGTGAAATCAGATCTAAATTTGATTGGTTGGAATAGAGTCCCCTGGATTCCTCCTTAGAGGGTGCCTAAGACCAGTCAAACTGGATTCTTAGTAGAACTCTGATTGGAATCCAAAAGGGAGGTGGAGTCCTTGTCCAACAAGGACTCCAAGGTGCCTCCAACTTGGGCGCACGCCTAGGGTGGCGTGCACCCTCCTCCTTGCCAGGTTCTGGCAGGGGGACAGGCCCCCACCAGTTCTCCAATAGGTGCGTGACACGTGGACAAAAGTCAAAGTGTCTATGGTCAACATTTGACCAGTCAAAGGTCAACTTTTGACCAAAGTCAAAGGACCAAAAATGGCAGGTCATGTCTTATAAAATAAGACAACCTTCTCTAACTTGGACAACCTCCAGTTAGACCATATGAAGACCTCTGATTGAGCACAAACTCCTTTGGCTCAGTCAGGATAACTTATTTGTGATAGCAAAAGAAGAACGTTAGGTTCAATCGAGTGCTAGCATGATTTCCTTGAACCTAATTGAATCTCATTCAGATCAATTAAACTAGATCAGTTCAATTGATGATCACCAGATTTAAACCCTTGTTTGTGTGACCCAGTTAGTTTCAGTTCTGTATGGTAATGGGATATGTCATGATCTCGACATCATCGAAACTTCTTTTGATGGATCAGAACTCTTCTGATTCGAACAGCTAGAATGATCGATCATCTAAATCATTCTAATTACTTCCAAAATCCACCGGTGACACCTAGCAGTATATGGTGGCAACCCATCAGAGCTGAATGCGAACCTCTTGGTGCAGCTACCTGTGTGATTAAGTTCTTCTATCTTGAGCCCCGATCAGATTAGGGTTAAGGTAAACTCGTCAAACCCTAGTCTCTGTCATATGATATAATCATTCGATTCGAGTCCAATGTGAAAATCTAAATAGAAACTCTTTCTATTATTTCACTCTGCCATGGCCATGGGCTTCAGGACTTGATTCTCATGATTATCATAGGGCTGCTCCTCTACCACCGAGGTAGATAGATCCTATCTTGATGCAATCCAGTTCCTACAATGAACATGCTATAGCCAACATACACCTCAGGGTTCCATATGGCTAGGAGATCAAGTAATGGTGTAGTCAAACTATAACACCCTCAAGGTGAACTGCCGATGCATCTCAGGTCAAAGAATCAGACACACTACTGCAGCATCGAGTCAGTCATTGACGAGAAGGTAGACTTTTAATGACTACTCGAGGTGGTCACGCTCAGTGCCCTCGTTCTCTAACGAGTACCTATACTCTTGCTCCGGTGTCTCCACACCGTAGACTCAAGACTCATCTACTAAAGAGAAGCGATCGTACACCAACCTTCTGGATCAATCACCATCCTCGTGATGATCCTATGGTCGGGAGCTGTTTATGAGTTAATAATGATTATTCATGTCTTAAATTTTCAACTCTTGAAAATATGAATTATCATTACTGTTGGGGATAAATCCCGCTCCTGCCGAAGCCTGGCCCGACGCTCAGCCCAATGTAACCAGTAGCCGCTGAAGAGCTTTAGCGCCAAGGTCCGGGCCGAACTGCCGAGCCCCAAGGTCCGGGCCGAACTGCCTAGAGGCCGAACTCCCACCGCCAGCCGAACTTCCTGGCGGCCGAGCTCCTTGGACTCCAAGCGACTGGACTTCTTCGGGAGACGGACTCCTCCCAGACGCCCGTTCGGCCATCCGAGCTCCTCCCGGGTTTTCCCTTCAGCCGAACTCTCCTACGAGCCCGAACTCCTTCGGGCCCCACGGCCGAACTCCTTCGGACTGACCCCAAGCGAGCCCGTGCAGCCGAACTCCTTCGGACTGACCCCAGGCGAGCCCGTGCAGCCGAACTCCTTCGGACCGACCCTAGGCGACCGAACTCCTCAACAAGCCCTGGCCGAACCAACTAGCAACCTAAGTCCTTCAACTGGCCAGCCGAGCCTCTTCGGGCCTCTCGGCGGTCGAACTCCTCGGCAACCGTCCCGCGGCCGAACTCTACAGATGGCCGACCCTTCAGCCAGACGAACTCCCCCAGCTTCCCCCTCGGCCGAACTCTGTTACAAGTCCGAACTCCATTGGACGAACTGTCGCCTGCAGCAAGACCGGACGACGCCTTCCTCTCCGTACCGGACTCCATGCGGCCCACGACTCGCCGGTATGGCTCCCACGATCCACCGGACGACGCCTTCCTCTCCGTACCGGACTCCATGCGGCCCACGACTCGCCGGTATGGCTCCCACGATCTACCGGACGACGCC